>JADBJO010000009.1:338836-413836 GCA_016801955.1 Conus betulinus
AATGTTGTGATCAGATTTGTTTGAATTCAGTGTCAGAAAATTGACTGAACAGCAAATGTCCTGTCACTTTGAAAAAAATAGTTTATTTATTGTTTTTGGGTTGAATGAATTGATGTAGACAGAACAAATTGATTGTGTAACAGGTTGGATAGATTGGTTGGTTTACATGTTGTTTGTCAGAATTGATAAATCTTTGATAAAAATATAGTAGTAATATGTTTTTAAGGAAAGTGCGTCGACTTAAAATGTTATTAGGTTAGTGTTGTTATTACTGTGTGTATGATTAGTTTCATATGAATTCATTTTCACTGTGTTTGAAGTAATTTATTTCTGCATAATTTGCTTTATTACAAGCTTTGGAATGTAGTAATAATACGCAGGTTGCTTAGGGTATTCTATCCATGTATTTACTTTATTCAGTGTATGTATATATTGCTGTTGTTTTTGTTTGTTTTGTTTTGTTGCATGTCAATCATTATTTTATGCATGTCGTCATTATTTCATGGATATTACATTGTGGAAAGTGCTGTTTCTTTCAACTGAAGTCCATCCTTACATGTTGTGAAAAAGTGGGTGTTTGGACATACTCAAACCATCTGCTTTTATTATATGACTTCATGCGTGCTTGTGACCTTTGTTCTTGAACTGCGGCATAAACAGAGGAAGCTGAAGATTTCGAAGAGGAGGAGGAGGAGGAAGAAAGAACAGACGAATACACAGAAATTGTAGAGACATTTGAAACATCAGACGACGGAGGGAAGACTTGGAAAAAGTATAAGAAAATCACTAGAATCACCTCGGCTGGTACCTCAGAACACGTTGAGGTCCTCTCAGGTAGTTTATGTTGTACATTCACAGATGAACCCATTTGGGTGTCTGTGTTCTCTATCACTTCTCCACTTCTCATTTTGGTGAGCACTTGGTCTCGCGGTGAAGTCTTCATAGATAACTGACTGCTTTTAATTCCCTTTTCCCCTTTTCTTCCCTGTCTCTCACTTTTTTTTTTCCATTTAATTATGTTTTCATGAAAAGTGTAAATACTTACAAGGGTGCATGTTGTCCTGTCTGATGTTGACTAGTTCGACTTTGATTACAACTTTCTCAGCAATAACTTTGAAGATGGAAAAGTTGATTATAGAATTGCTATCCCTACACAACCCAACCTTGCTGTAAAAAAACAACTGCTCGTTGACTACTTGATAGATGTATGAAGAACAGTTCAGATCCTCTTTGATACAAAGACAAGCTGCAATAACTTTATAACACTTTTTCTTCACTTGAAAAAAATGTAAATATTATGATTATTTCATCAATACTAAAAATTTCATGTATGATTTATAGTTGAACTTTTACTCTGTGATATTTTGAATAAAAGGGGATGGAGATTTAACGGTTTCATCTCTGTAAGCTTCATAGTTTTTGTTTTAAAGAAAGGTTTAAACATTTAGGGTGGAGAATTTTGTAAGTACATTTTGTTGGTCTCATTGAAGTGGGAGAAGCAAATGGGATCTTGAACATTTGGGGTCTTGATTCTCTAGATTTGTATTGAAATTTGTGAAAAACAGGTCATTCTTGTACAGTCCTATGACCTTTGATTAAAGTTCTAAACCATCACATTCATTTGGGAGGGTGAGCAAAAGAGGAAAAATGTTTCTTGCGAATTAATTACTGCTTGATTCAATAAAAAATTTTTAAAATTTTAAAAAATAAAAAGAATACAGTCGATAATGTACTTGGACAATTTCGGCTTTTTTTTTGTTGTGTGTGAGTTTTTTTTTTTATGATTAGTGCCTAAGCTTTCAATTTGCTTGACTGGCATGATTTTTTTTTCTTTGCTTTTGTATTAGCCCAACGCACAGCTTGTTTTTATATATGGTGTCATTATCCCCAATGCTATTCTTTCTGAGCAGCAACCCATTTTAACAGTCCCTCTTAGATAGTTGTCACCTTAATGAGAGTTTTACCCTGAAAAATGTGTCTTCCACAAGTAGAACCCAGGGGTACTGTCACCTTTTTTATTTATTAGGGGTTTTGTCATGCGTTTGCTTCTGATTTTTTATGTTTGTTTTTGGTCATGTATATGCCACTAGCAGATATTTTGTTTTCATTTTTCATCAGTTGAGTTCATGGGAATTTGATTATTCTGGGTATCGCATGGTGTTGATAGCTGAGTCATTGGCATGAAAGAAACACAGATGCCTGTGTGCATTTGCATACATGCATGCATGTATTGCACAGGTGTACACACACACACATGCGTGCACACACACACACACACACACACACACACACACACACACACACACACACACACACACACACACACACACACACACACACACACACACACATGCACATCTCACACACACACACACACACACACACACACACACACACACACACACACACACACACACTTTTTTCTCATACCTTTTATTTTCATGTTTGCTTTGAAAAATCACACCCCCAATTTTAATTCCCTCCTCCCTCCTTTTTTTTTTCTTTTTTCTTTTTCCTTTTATTGTTTTTGTCTAATAATTCTGTGATTCTTTTAAGAATTCTTGTGGCTCCTCAGAGTTTTTTTTCTGTACAAATGTAAAGGATAATATCTGTAAGGAGTAACTCATCAGCTTGTATCATTCTGTATCATTCATCTTTTATATTGTACTCTGCTTGTGCCTAAAATCCTGTTTGTTTGTGTTTTTTTTTTTGATATGTAATGCTTTTCCAGTTGCAAGGGAGAATGAGTTTCATAATATTTACACAATACTGATTTTACCAGTATAACTGTTTGTCATGGTGTACAGTGTACTCTGTAGCTATATCAAGTAATGGAAATATATGCAGTGAAATGTTTAGCTCATGCTGTGGTTCTTATAAATTGTGATCAGTGCTGCATGTTAAAGCTTAAGCTCTCTCTCTCTCTGTCTCTCTCTCTGTCTCTCTCTTGCTTGCTGTCTTTCTCTCTCTCTCTCTCTCTCTGTCCGCAATCTCTGTGTTTTCTTTCTCTCTCTCTCTCTCTCTCTCTCTCTCTCTCTCTCTCTCTCTCTCTCTCTCTCTCTCTCTCTCTCTCTCTCTCTCTTTTTTTTTTTTTTCCCTCCATTTTTTTTTTTTTTTTTCTTTTTAAAGCATGGTGATAGTATTTAAGTTTCCAACTCGCTGTTTAAAGCAGTGTATTGCCTGTGCCTTGTTTTACTGTTTTCAATATCTGTGTTGTTGTAGCATCAACTTTAGGTAAGTGCTACCTGTTGAAATATGCTTTTTGAGCTTATTGAATCATGTATCAAATAAAAGTGTTTGGTTTACTAAAGACAGGTAATAATTCAAATGGAAAAGGTTGCTGTGAAATGTTTATTTTACTAGAATGACCTCTTTGCTGCTCTCTTTATGGCTATAAGTATATGAAGTGGGTGTTTTTTTTTATATGGACAATGAAAAAAAGGACTTTTCCCTTTGAGTCTAAAGCAAGAAGTGCAGCTGTTTGAAGACTGACAATGTAATTGAGTATTACATGCTTCAGACACAGTCATTAGGTATGGCATTGAAGTTGAAGGGAAAAGAGTTCAGTTGGTTCATTGCAGCAAAGACAAGGGACTCAGATGACAGGTAGACCTGAATTGTACCTTGGTGGGGTGAGCACCACAGTTTTTCATTCAGTGGTTCTGTGTTGCAGAAGGACTCACAGAGCCTGCCCCAAGTTTCGCCGCTGAAGCAGCCACCCGTCTTGCCTCAGAGACTGACACAGGCGACACTGGTGTGTAGCATCTCCCTGTGTACTGTGTTCCTGTGTTATCTCCATTAGCTCAGCCGTCAGTGTGTGCAGCATTGGTTTCCCAGCCTTTACCTTTACTTCTTCGTTTTTTTTTTGCTTTTTTTTTTTTTTTTTTTAAATCTCATTTTGATCATTTGTTATAGCTGGATTTTTTCATCTCCTACTGTGGACATTTTATTTCCCTGCTACAGTTGTACAGGGAATGGTTTGAAAAGGAACATTTTACTTGGTTTTGCCCACTTTGTTATGGACAATATTGAGTGGTTCTCATTGATGCAACATTTTCATCCAGACTAACAAGATACTAATTTGAATTGACATGACATTTAGTGGTATAGACATATCTATTTTTCTGATACTATGAGTGGAATTGTGGATCAGAGGGACAAGTAAATAACAGGTTGAATAATGATTTTGCCATGGTTTATAAAACAGCTTGGTATGTATTTTTTACAGTGGTTTAGTAAGTTGGGAGGAATTCTTTTTCTCATTAGCAGCGGATCAGTCAGTATCATTCATGATTAACTGCACAAAACATCGCATCATGAGCATCTGTGTATCATCAGTATCCACAATGGGTGTTGGAATTTATAGACATTTTCATTGCCAAATGTGTACTGCCTTGTTTATACTTAGGTTTTAGAAGCGTCGATGGGCTCTTGCTTTTTGTAAATGAGTACACAAGCGCTTGTAGTGTAGATTCATTTTGTTTTCATTATTTTGTTGTGCTTGACAATTGGTCATTGTGATTGTGGTTATATACATATTTATTCTGCTTCAAGAATCATTGTGTTGTGTAGTTGATGGATGTGATTTATTTTATGTTCTTCTTGAACTTTGATTTTTTTTTTTTTTCAGTCTGATTTTATAAATCTCTTTTTCCCCCTGATTATTATTATGACTAAATGTTTTTCACCTGTGTCAGAAAAAAAAAAACAAGAAGAAAAAAAAAAAGAAGAGAGAAACATCTAATATAGATTAAATTAATATGCATGCATGCACACACACAAAGCCTATGAATCTTTTAAGTAAAATTGAAGAGCGTGAATAGATCCTGGATCCTGAATCTTTGCTGTATGTCAGCAGCGTAGATAGCACCAGTATTTGTTGGTTTCATCCGTGGGCCACATTCTCTGTTTCCAAGAATTTTCATTTCAATCCATGCTATATGTTGTGAGTAATCTCACTGAACAGGTACTTAATCAGCTTTTTAATCTGGGTCTTCGCCATCCTGATTGAAAACTAAATTAGGTTCATCCTGGGCCAAATTCCATCTTTCTAGCAAGTATCTTTGAAAATGAAGTCAGTAGTTTTTAATAGTCTTGCTGAAAGAGACAAAACAAAACAGACACAGGTGAAAACATGGTCTCTTTGGTGGAGGTGAGAGCTCTCCTGAATGCATGTAGCGCTAGTTTTGAAAACTGTTTCTTTCCTTCTTCTGGGGGGGGTGTGTGTGTGTGTGTGTGTGTGTGTGTGTGTTTTAAACAATTTTGAGTGATGCACTTTGTTAATGGATAACAATAAATTGATGAAACATAGTTAAAGTGGTCTGATGTGTTTGATCTCTGTTGCCATGGAAATTGTTGTTTTTTCCTTTGAGGGTAGTGGATGGGTGAGGGGAGGGAGGAGGTAGATGCAGTACATAACTGGAATAGAATTTGCAGATTGGGAAGGATCATGAAAATTCATCATTGATGTATGCGTGGTTCGTAAAAACAAAGAGTAAGCTGCAAGATGAGAAAGGCTTCAGTATAAAGCTAAGGCAAGGTGTGTATGTGTTGCTAGTTAATGTTATTGACTGCATGAGACACTGGTTCTGGTCATGTTAAAACAGTTGGTGCAGTTTCATGAAGATGTGTCTTTTAGAAAAACTAAATGTAAAAATGCAGCCTTTGGGCAAGGAATGATCAACACACACCCATGCATGCACTCGCACATGCACGCACACAAGCACACGCACACACACACACACACACATGTAGCATGTAGCATGGGCGCATACACACATGTTCACACACACTATTCAGTCTCACATGGTCTCAAACTGGAAATTACAATCAACACTTTTCTTTGAGTTTGTCCAAAGGCCATAGATGCATACTGATTTGTCTGTGGTAGTAGTATTCTTGACTTAATTTACCCAGCAAATAATTGTTTTCCTTATACAAACATTGATATCTAGATTGCTCCATTTAGCAGAGACGTGTTAAAATGTTTGGGCTATGATTCAGGTTTTAATACAGAGCCTTTCAAATTTTCAGTATCTCTGCTACTTCAAAACAAAAGTAAACTTTTTTTTTTTTTGGATCTGGGAATAAACACATAACTCTTTTGATAAATGATGGGGTCGTTAGGTACAGGCATGTCTGGTAAAGAGAGTGTCTCTTTGTGTCTTGGTGTTGTTCGGTTTTGATTCTTATTACTGGTGGTCTTTGTTAGAAATGGACATAATCGAAAAGCTTTGACCGGGTATTAAACATTTTGTTGAAGTGAAAGTTTTGTTGTGATTGAGTAGTTGTTTTCTTCATAATTTCTAGTAAAACAAAATAATCTTTTAAAAAAATTGATTGATTACTTTAAACATGTTTAATGAATTGCTGTATTCTTATTATGGTTTGTTAGGCTACTGTTTTGTGGTGGCCTTGCTTTCGCTTAGTTGCGTTGCTGTTCGGTTGTGTGGCCTACAACTTTTTTGAGTATCTTTTGCTCATGTTGGTCTGTCTGTCTGTCTGTCTGTCTGTCTCTCTCTCTCTCTCTCTCTCTCTCTCTCTCTCTCTCTCTCTCTCTCTCACTCACTCTGTCTCTCTCTCTTTCTTTCTTCTCTCTCTCTGGTTGTCAGTTCATTCTTGCTTATTGATTAATTCAATATTATTATCCCCTGCCCCTCCACTTCCCACCTTCCCCCTTCATTTTTTTCCATCTTGGGTGTTAACAGATGTGTTTTGTCATAGAAAATATTTTTTGCGTTGTAGAACGCCGTTGTGTTCTCTCGAATTGTTCTATATTTGGGTTCTGTAACATTCATGTTCTTCATGGCTTTGTTTTCATTGTTCTTTGCAATAAATTTTGCAGTAAGCAGATCACCATGCTTGCTCCTTGTGCTCTTTCATAGTGTGTGGTAATGTGTGTACGCATATGTGGGTGTGGATGTCTTCATATTACTGTGGTCTGTCTTTTGTGTTGATTTACTAACAAACAGAGAGCCGTCTTCTTTTGACCTTCTCACCCATTTCCAACACATGGTATCATTCGGTTTTGGTTGAGGTACACGTGCCATGACCAAAACGGTGTCATCTGACTCGCAAAAAATCAACAGCAGTTTTCACAGTTGCGTCGGGTGAAGGAAAGTATACACGGCTTTGTGCTTATGATATTATTGGCAGCTTTTTCACCGCCTCTGCTTACATATAAGTAACCACATAGTGGTTTCAAACTCTGAAAAAAAACAGTGCTGGATACATCTCAGTAGTATGAGTTAAGGTTTTTTTTCCTTCAGATTTTTAGTTTTTTGGTTTCCAACTCCATTGCTTTCATGTTATTGGTTACTTTGTTGTTGTTGTTGTTTTTTAAAGACCTTGTTCCCATGCATGAAAGATGTACAGATTAAAAGCATGTTTCTTGCCATCATCGCTTTGGTCTTTGTTGGAAATAAAAGTTTGAAAGTGAAAAAAAATGTTGTGTTCATTTTGTATGTGTTGTAGATTTAAAACAAATAGATTGAACACTCATGTTTACAACATGCAAACATGCACACCATATGTTCACATACAAATAGACACACTCATGCAAGCAGTCACATGCATACTCCTACACGCACACACACACACACACACACACACACACGCACACAGAGTCACACACATACTGTTCCCATGGCCGTATCACAACCATCAACAGCAGCAGTGACAAATACTCTCACACTTTTAAAGGAATTTGGATACGGAATTGAGATATAAAGTTGTACCTCTAAGCTACAAAAGGAAGATAATTTGGTACAGCTTGGTAGGTTTGTTCTACAAGATTATATTGCATTTCGGCAATGATCTTTAATTGGGGCTGAAATCTAGAGCATATATCATTCTTTTCTTTATAATCATATTGTTCAGCTTGTACTAACAGCAGTAAAGTACTGACTTCTGTGCTCTGATCATATGCACTCATCATAGCATCTTCAGAGGATACATCATTTTCTGCTTATTTGAACATACGAATGCAGACTTTTTAGCCTTTTATGCTTGGTGTACTCCTCCAGCAAAGGTATCACAAAATGTGATTTGCATCCTTGAAAAAATTAAGTTTTCATCATCCAGTTCCAGCTTACTTTTTTTCTTTTTCCATTTCAATAAATGACATTCTGACAAAGTTTTGCTGTACAGTGGTATTAATGATTTATGTTCCTTGTATATTGTGAATTAAAAGTAACCTTTTGCCTAGACTGATCCCTGTTTACGTTTATTATGTATTATGCATACCAATCCCAATCTTTAAGAAAACAGACAAACTTGCATGATTTATTATCAGAGACCTTTCATTTTGTAGATTGTTAAGAAACAATTTTCTTGCACATCGGTATTTTCTAGGAGAGCCTCGTTGGCTGCATAGGGGTACACATTTGCTATTTTTAGGTCATGGAACAACTTATTATGTGATGTTGTGTTGTGGCGAGCACCTTAAAGTGTGTTGTGTGGGTATTAAAGGTGATGCAGTGATGCTGATTCCATTCCCCATGCTCCGCTTTTCAGTGAGCGCTCCAGCAGACATCTACGGCAGCGATGTCGATGGCAAGATCCTTCCCACCCAATCCGACGCAGTCTTCAGTCATCTTCCAAAGCAAGATGGAAGTGCCATACAAACACCCCAGGTACAGAGCCCACAGTCAGAGGGATCATTTAAAGAAGAACCCTCTCCGGTACCAGAACCTTCTTTACCTGATGACTTCGCTGAGGAGGAGAAACACTTCCATTATGTGGCTGATCTGGATGCAGGAGTAGGAGATGAAATGTTCGTCGACAGGCAAGAGGAAACTGTTGCCGTTTCCCCCAAGAAGTTGTCAAAGGAACTGTTGCTGAGAGGACAGAGCCCAGAGCATGATGGTTATATCCCAGTCACACAAGTGGTCACCTCATCAGGAGTGCCTCCAACAGACACAAGAGAAGAAGAGCCGGAGAGAGTGCATCCAAGAGAAGATGAGGATGAAAGGCTGCCCGGCCAGGTTCCAGAAAAAGGTACTGCAATGTAAACCGCTACCAGATTGTCTGAATCAGTTCACTTCAGGTCCAGTACCTTTCAGTCCATGCTGTGCATTGAAGATGATTGCTTTTTCTCACAGGTTTGCAGTGTGTGGCTTAATAACTTAAAAGTGGGCCTGAATTACGATATTCTCAGCGCTGTTTATGGTGGTGGCTGTAATTTTCTACAATGTGAACATTGGGTAATATCTGTTGTAAGTGCTCTGAATTATTGCATGTTTTGTTCCACAAGTTTAACAAACAATGTATTCAGGAAATGCATTTGATTCTTCTTCGGTTTTGTTTGTTTGGGTTGCTGTTTGTTTCCAGCTTTGCATGATGATTGTTGTGCGCCATTTTACGTTGTTGTTATTTGTAATCAGTTTGTTTTTTCTTAAGGAACTTCCAGTGTTTTACTTAACAATAAATAACAGAAGAGAAGAATTCATTTTGCAAAGAATGCAAAGTAAACAGTTACTGTCAGGAGCTCCCCCAGACTGTCGAAAGTAAGCAAAATGCACTTTACTGCTGTTCACCCAAAATTAAAAAATCTTGTATTTGTGTCTACACATGTCCATCTAAACAGAAGTAAAGCATTAAGTGAAAATAGATTCCGATATCCAGCTGAGCCATTGTGAATGAAATGAAGACTACCGGATACAAAAGTCATAAACTGAGTAATATCAATTAATCAATCAGACAGCTCATATGATTATTGGTTGGAGGTATCTGTAGTGACTGCATAATCTGTATTATTTTTATGTCTGAGTATGAGATGGAGCATTGCTGAAAGAAAAAAAAAAAAATAGAGACAGGTGTGTTGCATAGAGAAGTAACAGTATAATTCACACATTTTCAGATGTGTAGTGTACTTAGTTATATGAGAATGTAATACAGAATTTCTAAAATGTTCTCAGCTGAAGTGTTGATGATAGGTATTCTGTTTGTGATTTGTGTATGATCATGGCTTTATTTGTCATTTTTTTTGTTGCTACCATATATATGTGTGTTTAATGTCTTTGTAAAATGTAATGCTAAATGTGTGCTAACATGATTATGCTATGGATGTGTCATTGATTCTTTTTAATTGTCTTGCTCTGTTGTCTTATTTGTGCATTGCTGTATGCTAATTTTACAGATCTTTTTCTTTTTGGTTGTCCTGTATAGTGTTGGCAGCTAATTTGATGTAAATACTCAAAATTATTGGATGGAATTGTTCTGTTTCCTTCTTTTTAACAACTTGAATTGTGTTGTAGAAGTTCTAAAAATAGCCTATGATATATATGAGATATTCGTTATTTTTCTGTTACTGTCATATTCTGCACTGCTTTCAGAATAGCATTGCACATACCATATGCTAATAGCTGACTTTATGCTTTGTTGTTTTTTTGTCTGCTTGTGAATAAGATCAGCAGTCAATGGAAAAATATGGTAGCATGTTTTCAGTGTGTGTCATGACTTTTAATATGTATCCAGCACTGAAGTAGACACTGTGTGATATTCTGCCAAGATAAGACCTTGCACTTAAAAGTATAGTAATTAGCTGCCAACCCGGCAGTTACTTCTATTTGTAAATCACATAGTGCAGGTATACTGTTTTCTCAGAAATTTTCTTCATGTATGTCAGTTGGCTTTACAGTCTTAAAGAGAAAGACCAGCTTCTTTGAAAATCCATGTAATCTTCCTGCGTTATGTTTAAACACAAAAGCTCTCTTTTGACTCTGTAATCATAACTATGTTTAACATGAGATCTCTTGACTCAGTTACCGTACTTCTCATGAACTACATCATATATTTAAATCTTCCCATTTTACCCCTGGGACAATATATGCTGTCAGTCGCTGGGAGAATCTGTGGGGAAACAAGTCAAAAAAAAAAAAAAAAAAGTTGACAATCTTGATACTGAATGTCATGACAGTTGAAGAAATGGAAGGGTGACAATCATTAACGTAAATTTTCAACTGTTCTACAAGGGAGAACGTTAGTGCTGATCAGTATAAAACTGGACATGCTGAAGTAAGGAAGAACAAAGAGACATGGAGCAGTAACATTTGCGTTTGATTCAAAGCAGTGATGGATGTCTGCAATTAATCCAGTTATCCTTTCAAGTCATTCAATTTTTTTTAACTGTGGTATATAGTTAAAAAAAAAAAAAAAGAGCTGAGAAGACCTTACCAGTTCTCGTCAGATATCAAACTGCCACATCAAGCGTTTCCTCTGAGCATTATGAATTATGCTTATAGGTTGATAAAAGAAAACGTCTTCAACATAATCTTAATTGAAAGCTTATATAGAGTGAGAAAACAGTGCACCAAACAATAAAGAGAGACTAAGAACAGATTTATTTAGAAGGAAAAGGAGGAGAAAATATATAATGCTGAGCATTTGCTGGACACAGTCACTAAATCTTTTTGTTTGTTTTTGTTTTGAATGATATGATGGTCCCAAGCAAGTCACTGACAAAGCAATCTGCCAGGATGCTCTCACACCATTATATGCTATATATTGTATCACTTTAGATTGTAGTGGTTTAGTCCCTTTCCTTACCCTCCCCTTCCTTTCCACACATTAAGAAATGTAATTCTTCTGTGTTCTCATTTTCTCTAGATCAAAGAGGAATTTTTTCAGAATTACAACAATTTTTATCATTTTTTCCAGGATGCTGTTAGTATGGTGCTTGAAACAAGATCACTTATTTATGCATGAATCTGATGGTGAATAAGAACATAATAAAGTCAAAAGTGAATGCTTATCACTGAAATTTTATGTAGTATTTTCTTCCTAATTAAGTAATAGTGGATAGGTTAAAATACAGTAATAGGTTACTTTTGTTTTCCCCTTCTTTTATAGTGGGGTGGGAGGTCGTTTGAAGAGCAGTAAAAGTAGAATTATTACTTTAGCCTGTGAAAGGGTTGATAGATGATCTTTCATGTAAGTTCCAATGAAGGGGAATCTTTCAAACACAAATACTCTGTCTTTCACCACATCTTCAGGGGTATTTGGATTAGTCCTAACTAGAAATGTGGTGCATTGTCTCTAAGTAACATCCTTTTATTTTCCTCAAAATGAGTATTTGTGAAATGTCTAAACCAGCCCCCTCCACCCCTTGCCCCCCAAAGTTTGTTGTGGAGCAAGTTTATCTTTATGTTGAAAAAAAGAATTCCATAACAAGTTTTTAAAACAAATGTATGGTTATCTTGGAATTGGATTAAGATAACATTATTTTCAGTGTTTACTCAAGAGTGTGTTTTGCAGTGCATTATTTCACATATTGAGTGAAACAAGTTTTGCTTAAATGTTGGACTTATACTTCATATATACTTAAAGAAAAGAAAAGAAGCAGTTACCTTTAAGTGAAGTGTGTCACCATTTAGCTTGTAGGTTTTCAAGTGGTGAGGTTTCAAAATGGAGTGACCGAGGGCAGAAATTGAAGCAAAATTTCGAAAGAGAACGGGTTAGTTACCGCCAAGGACATAGACAAAACAAAGCACAGGACAAGACACAATGCATTTTGACCTCATTGGTCTTCTTCAGGCAAAAACAAATAACATTTAGGACATTAGGAAGAAAGCAAAGTTACTTACCATAATTAACTTTACTTTTTGTAAAATTTTGTTTATTGAGTTGGGGTCAAATCAGTGTGGTGAAAAAGAGGCATCAAGCCCCACTCAAACCATATTGTCTGAGAGTAAGTTCTCTTTTAAAACATATAATGCTTTTCAGTAATGCTAGATGTGTTAGCCACAATAATACAGTATTTGTATTTGCCCTTTAATCAAAGCATTCAACATGTATGTTTTCAGTATGAAGGTAAAAATTAACTTATGATTCAGGGAGGTCTCAATCCTTGTACCATTCAAACTGATCACAAGAAAAGTGAGAGGAGAAACAACCACCAGTTTTTGCAATAACCTGAGCTAAAAATATGATGAGCTTTGGCATGGAAAGTATGATCAGCCAGGTGCAATAGTATTTTGATACAACTGACCCTGACACACATGGCTCTGATTTAGCTTGATTCTTAGATCAACTGTTTTTTTTTTTTTTTTTTTTTTTTTTTTTTTTTTTTTTCGTTGTTTATGATTTGTTCGTTTTTGTTCAGCCTAGCATGTGTCCCAGATGATGTCCAGATTACAGCTTTTGATGCCAGTGTTGGTCTTTGGAAGAGAGTGAATGTCACTCCGTCAGGATCAGGGACATGAAATAGAGGCAGAAGTCATCTTCACTGTTTCATTGTTTTTCTCTCTCTGTCTCTTCCTTTCAGTTTTCGATTCCACCGTGAAAGCAGGAGAAACTGTGTATGAAGAAACGCTGCCTGATGGGAAAACTGTCACATTCCGTCAGACTCATGCCACTCCAGGTGCAGGAGCTTTGGAGGGAGTGATAGAAGAAGGTCCTGAGCGAGAGACCACCGACATTCAGGAAGAGACTGAAGTCCTGCCCGATGGTACTGTTCACTCAACTCAGAGGGTCTCCACCAGAGAGAGTGAACACATCCTCCGCTCTGTCCCTTCACAGTCAGGGGATGATGAGTTGGTTGAAGAGGATGTGAAACGCCCCGGTAAACAAGAGATCATCGAAATGTTCGATCAACCTCCCAGGCTGGTGCAGGACTCTCGAAGAGATTGAGCAAGTCCTGGAGGATGGCACTAAAGTGAAGAGACAGGTGGTGATGAACGCATGGTTCACATGGTCAAGATGCGCCACGAGTCTTTTGATGAGGAAGGGCACAAAGAGGTGGAGGACTATGAGATAGAGGAGGTAATCCCTGGCACAGAGTCAGCCTTTGTAGCTGGTGTGGACTCTGACTATGAGGAGGAGATGGAAAGAAAGCGCACAGCCTCCATGGGTGAGATGGAGCAGGTAATGGATGATGGCACGGTCGTCACACAGGGAATCCTTGCCAGTGAGACGGTCACAAAAGTGCGATCTCGTTCAGGCTCCATCGAAGAAACCACGGAAAGAGCTTTGGTCACTGAAGAGCGAGTGAGTCCCAGCCCAGGCAGAGTTTCACCTCAGCCCGTTGCCTATGCCCATGATGGCAGCATGGGTGATGTCAGTGGTGAACTGGACGACAGCGGCACAGATGCCTACGACTATGATGGCAAGACTGTGGTGCAGTCCAAACTGATCACGGGGCATTTGGTGGAGACGGAAAGCCATGGTGTTGTGGAAACCTCAGTAGATGTTTTGGAGGACATGATCACCAAGGGACAGCTGCCTTTGAAAGACACTGAAGGTAACTCTCCTGTCTTATTCAGCTTATGATTGTGAATTCTAGCAAATATAGTTTGTTACGTTTTGTTTGTTTGGTTTAAGGCTCCAAGAGGGATGATTCATTAGCTGTGGTTAGATAAATGCATATTGATACCATTATCAGGAAATTTTGACCAGTAATGTTAAACTCTTGTTGAAGTAATGATTTGTATGTTTTAAAAAAAGTTTTAAAAAAATATATATATATATATATATATATATATAATCAAAAAGTGGCCTTTACAATTTTATCCAGTAAATTAGATCTGTGTGTATTTTTGTTGCAGTTGTTGCTCGTATGAAACTGTATATTAGTCATTTACATCATATATGTTGTATCATTTAAAGATAGTTTTATGGTAATCACAAAAAACTTGTAAACGGAAAATCAGGACGTGCTTTTCTTATTCCTCTAATTACTATTGTCCAGATCTTGGCTTTTTATTTATGAAAAGGCAACTCATGGATGAAAGAAATTGTGAGAGTTCATGTTCTTTGGTGTTCATTGACTGCAGGTCCCAGTCTCTGCTGACAACCTTTTAGATTTGTATTATGTATGACTAATTTTGATGTACCAGTTAGTATCCAGATTCTTTTTTTCTCCACCCTTGTAAAAACAAGGTTTGATTTAATCCTAAATGATTATACAGCATCAAAAACAACAGCTGATAATGCAAAGCTTACTAAAGCAAATTTTTAGAAAATGGATATTATTTCTGTGTCAGGGGTGTTTTTCTCAGATCTAAAAGGTCAAATCAAAAAGAGAAGAAATAAACACAAAAAGAAACAAATGCAACAAAAGCAAAATCATAAGATGTAAATACAAAATATTTGAAAAATAAATCTCAGCTTTTTCTTTGTCCCAGCTCAGCACTGCAAAGTTTAAGAACAGAGAGAAGAGAAAAGTCATTTTTACAGCTATAGTAAAGATTTTAAATGATTCCAGGCAAAAATATCTATATCCAGCTACTCATAACATGCCGTGGAAAAAAATGTCTTTCCAGATTTTAAGAGAATCCGGGGAGTCATTGCCATAACTGAATTAATGGTACTTTCAACAGAAGGATGCAAAATAGGGCAAAACAGATCTTTTTTTGTCCTATAGTGCTAACTGTGATAATTCAGTGATGGAACAAAATCTTTTATGTATTCAGTGTTAACTGTACCTAAGAATACCGTAACGGGGGGAAACAGTTTAGAGCATTTCCATGAAACAACAACAATAAAATGGATGCAAGAAATATACTTCAGACTCTAGAAATAGTTTTACCAGCTGTCAATTCTGTTCCAGAGTGTTTTCAGCCAACACAAATGAGGAAACGACAGCTTTAAGTCAGTCAGAAAAAACACTACATGATGAAATTGTCAGCTGGTAAACATCACCACCAACTGTAGTCTCGACATACTGAAAGCAGTGAATATGATTTTCAAGGCAAGCACAGGAGTCAAAGAATGCTATGAAATTTCAACTTATGATGAACAGAAACCAAACTGTTGTACAAAGTGGGAATGAAAACGAAATTCAGAACTTCCTTGGTTAAAAAGTATTTCTCCTCATCCATCATAAATGATATCAACTCTCAAATGGTTACAAATTAGAACTGTTCATAGAGTTATTGGTACGAACATTATTCTCAGTGCTATGGGGGTAACAAATATGACAAACTGCGCTTTTTGTAATGAAGAAAGAGAGTCAGTCGAGCACTTGATTTGGGAATGCAACCATGCAGCTTTTCAAACTTTCTGGAAAGCTGTTGAACATTCACGGAATGAAAAATGCTGAAACATCTTCAGTGCTAAGATCAATTATAAATATTGTTATTTTCTGGGTGGATCACCAATATAAAACAGGCAAATATTTGATTTTTTCATAATTTTTTGCACACAAAAAAATTATATCTGTAAATGTAAATTTCAAAAACATGTGCCATGGATTACTGGATTCCAAAATCAGCTGAACAAAAACAGATTTAAAGTAGAGTTACGCAATGCCAGAGTGAATGATAATCAGACAGACTTGGAAGCCTCATGGAACTGTACACCAATGATTTTCATAATATACATACATAATAGGTGTCTACCTGTACTATGTTATACGTTATAATGATATATATCGTTATAATATATATATATATATATATATATATGTGTATATATATATATATATATTTTCCCCTCCCTCTGTACCCAGCCTGCCGTGTTAATTCTTGATTAGCAATTCGCCTTGGGGAATAATCACACGTAATAAAAATTGTATACAGATCAGCGTAAAGTAACTATCAAACCCAGCAGACTATCCATCGATACATGAATTTTTTTCTTTTAATACCCTTTGTGTTGACATGGTTCTATGCTTGACCTTTTTTTTTTCTTTTTTTTTTTTTTTACCTTATGTGCTTGTTTCGTTTATGTCTCTCTTTTAAAAAAATGATGACAACTTTGCGCACTGTCCTGTTTCTGCGCACTTGTAAGCTTAAGATTATCTGATTTAAAATGAAAAAAAAAAAAAAAAAAGAAATAAATTGTCAGCTGGTGAGAATATGACAAACAGAGAAAAAACAGTATATTGATGTCAAGATTTTGAAAATGAGGTCCTAACTTCAGAAAAGAAACAAAAGATTCTTTTGTGACAAAGGAGAAAGCAAACATCAATTTTCTTCGATCAGCCACAGTAACCAGCCCACAGCACTGAAGAAGAGATATGCTTGAAACATTTGCTGTCCTCATTCTCATCAGAGGATTCTTCTCTCCCTCCTCCTCTTCTATTTCAAGGCTAGTGTGTCTACAGTAGGCTGTAGAGGGGTGTTCATATTTGTCAAAGCCAGAAAACATCCACAACAGTGACATCATCTTTTACACATAGGTCATTTTCTCTCATCATCATTGTTCTCAAAAACAAACATTTGTAAACCTTTCAATAGTTAAGCACAACTTGGTGTTGAAAAGAAGGTGTTAAAGTGGAGAATTGTTTTGAACAGATTACAGATCAGAATGAATCAACCAACTGTATGACATAGTATGTCCTTGACTTTGATATCCTGTTGTTGGAGCACCCAAAACACTTTCAACATGATTTGGATTATTTTACTCAAATAGGTAAAGTCTCTTAAATCTGAGTTGAAAATAGCCTGTGAGACCTGTGTAACTTGTCTCAGAAGCCAAATGCAATTGGTCTGTAAATCCTGAATTATTGGCCTGTGAAGAGGAATGTAACTAGCAATTTTAAGAAATTGGAAATGAAATGAGGCAGTAAACAATAAACAGTAAACAAGTGGGGTAACGTTTGCTCCCATAAGAAAACCAAACACAAAGTAACTTTTATTCAAGACTGGCACAGCCTTTTAAACTTGAATAAAGTCAGACAAATACATAAACGAACAATCTAATAGGGGGGAAAAAACAAGTGCAGGCCAACAACTCAATTGTCTTCATAGTAATGACTGGGTAGATTTGGACTTAAGGAGGGGGGGGGGGGGGGGGGGGGGGGGGGAGTTTGAAGAAGGAGAAAAGGAGAAACTGGGAACATGAAATTAAAGAAATATATTACAAATATGAAAACTCATTGCTAGCTGCATAAGGGAACCATCGCAATCCCTTTTGAAGGCAGATATATTTGTATTGCCTGCTCCGAGGCCTTTCGTCCGCTGGATCGGAACTCATCAGGGAGACACGGCTGGTTGTGTCTGCACTCCTGGCGCCAAGTCATTACTATGAAGACAGTTGAGTTGTTGGCCTGCGCTTGTTTTTTCCCCCACTATTAGATTGTTCGTCTGTGTATTTGTCTGACTTTATTCAAGTTTTAAAGGCTGTGCCAGTCTTGAATAAAAGTTACTTTGTGTTAGGTTTTCTTATGGGAGCAAAAGTTACTCCACTTGTTTACTGTTTAGCAATTTTAAGGTTAAGCCATTTGGTCTTAAGTCTCATTATCATTAAGGCTATTTTCAGCCTTTTTAAGGCCGTTATGTGGAACTCTTTTAAACTTGTCTGTCAGGCTGTCGGTCCATAGAAAGGAATGAACACAAAATGCACTCTGGTTCTACCCCACACACATTTCCATCCCATGTCATATTAATCATTCACTGACTGTTTGGTTTCTGATCCTTCTTTTCTGGCCAAAGAGAGAAAGGTTGACGCAGTATAAGTTTGGGTTTCTTTTCTTTTGCAGCATTCGCTAAGTCTTGCGCAAAAATTGTCCAATGGGGTTTGTCAAAACAAAAAAAAGCTGAGACAGGGTAGGGAATTTGACAACAAAGCCATTCGTTTTACACAGCAATGGTTGCTGCCTGGCCTACAGCTGTCTGATCCATTAAATCATTAATGGAATCTTGTGGACCGAATTCTCAGCATAGTTCATATCAATGATAAACCCATGTTTGCTGTGGTGTTTTATTGATATAAACTTCAGCCTACAAACTAAGTGGACAGTAATTTTTTTTGTTTTTTTTTGTTTTTTGTTTTTTTCCATTTGAACATATTTTAGGCAACTTGTGGAGGGCTCACACCTGACTACATTGTTGGTAATACATGGGTAATTGTCACTCAGTATCAAAGTTTAAAAACCCATAGCACATCTTCGAGATTACACAGACTTACATTAGAGAAACGTCATGGTTTGTTTATAAGAGATGTACATTTTGTCCGAATTGAAAGTTTAAAGCTGCAACTTACTCTCAAGATCATACAGACTTCAGATTTAAAAGCTATGGTTCATTTTCTCTGAACCAAAAGTTTGAAAGGTATGTATCATTTTCAAAATCATACAGACTTAAACATTTAAAAGCTGTGGTACTGAATACAAGATTTTAAAAGATGTTATTATTTTCAAAATCACGCAGCATTAAACATTCAAAAGCAGTGGTTTATTTTCAGAATCATAGAGAATTAAGCAGTTAGTTTTCACAGAATTAAAGTTTAAAAGCTGAGTTTCAATTTCATGATGATAAAGAATGAAACATGTAAAAGCTGTATCTTATTTTCAAGATAATACAGAAATGAAATTTATAAAGTGTGTCTCCTTTTTATGGTAATATAGAATTAACCATTTAAAAGCTGCTGTTCATTTTGGGGATAATACAAAATTAAACACATTCTGATCTGCAGTTCATATTCAGAATCCTACAGAACTAAAATTGTGAAAGAAAAATGAGTCGGGGAGACATAAGTATTAATGATTAAAAAGGGAGGCAACCTTTGTTCCTATGGAGACAACTCTATGCCCATAACTCCAAACCATTGCTGCTAGCAGTTCCCCTTTCATCTGGCACATATGCCAACAAGAGGCACACAAAGAACAAACAGGAAAACTTCCCTTAAAAACAAAAGGTCACACGAAAAACGAAAGCTGACGCTTTCATATAGCAACAACAGTTGATGAAATGTAAAAAGTAATGTTCATTTGAGACTGGCAGTGTGTTTTGCTCTTGAACATTGTGGCAGAAGCAAATGCATATACCCAAGGTATGATTGATGATTTAAGATAAAAAAGAAAAAATAAGAAAAGAAACCTTGAGCGCAGCAGGTAGATGTAAACAACGAAAAGAAACCTAGAGTGTCACATGAACAATGAGAAATAAACAAGGAACACAGATTTAAAACAATAAAATGCACATTACTCCAAATCAACACTGCATGTAGTATATCCATTTGTCACACCACACATGCCAAAAAGAAACATCACACGAAGTGACCAACACAGTGTTGCAGATATATCTAGAGCAAGGTATACCATTTACTAGAAAACGACATATAATCATTTAATGAGGGGATACAGAGCAATTAAAATGAGGGTTTTTTCCTGCCAAAAATATCATAATTTTACCATCATGGACAATTAAACTCTTAGACAAGTATGACTTTGCAACAGGTTGGAAGCATTCAAAGGGTGTGTGTTTTTGTGGTATTGGATACAGTCTTTTTGTGAAAATGAATGGAGGCCAAACTGTTTTCACCGAGTGTGCATTTGTATTTGTTATTAATTCACTGACAGACAATATTGTTGCTTGTATTTTAAAAAAAGAAAGGCAATTCAAGTCTTGTGATCCTGATGTAATTGATGGACTTCTCAAAGTGCAAATGTCCATCGCACACTATCAGTTTGTGTTGAAACGTTTGAGGAAAAATATATTAGGTAGTCTTAACCCTTTAAAAACATATTTTCAACATGATTTTTAGATCAAAAGATGTTATACTTCCATTTCAACGTAATCATAAACAATGAAGCAGCAATGTGATGTTTACTGCACTGAACTGCCTCATGATGGTGGTCATATTGGTATACCTTTTGTGGGTTCTATAGGTGGATGGGGAGAATGTGTATGGCTACATTGCTTGACAGAAGAGACAAGTGTCCCCCTCACGTTCAAAACTTCAAATCATCTATAGGACTTACAACTATTCTGTGCTTTAACCTGCACGTATTCTTTCTCTCTCTCTCTCTCTGTCTCTCTCTCTGTCCGTCTCTCTCTCTGTCTCTCTCTCTCTCTCTCTCTCTCTCTCTGTCTGTCTGTGTCTGTCTGTCTCTCTCTCTCTCTCTCTCTCTCTCTCTCTCTCTCTCCCCAATCTACTCCACTACTACATTTCTGTTTTTGTCTCTTTCTGTCCCTCTCTTCTTCCATCACAGCTTGAAAACAAATTATTCTATTTCTGTGTAGTGTGTTGAAATGCAGCATAAGATGCGAGTATGTCCAATGTGAGGTTGCATTTTCTTATTTTCTTGATCAAATGCCACTGTGCTCCTCTTTCCTTGAAAATGTAAGTACAGTAAAGCTGTGACAACCTTGTTATCCACAGTATTAAAAAAAAAAAAAAAAAAAAAAAAAAAAAAAGAAAAAGAAAAATCTTCAAAACAAATGCCACAAAGTGACCTAGTTCATACCTAAGAACAAAAAACTCAAGTTTGTATTACCACTGCAGCATGTGGTGAGAGTGAAGCAACACCTGCTGAGATCCGTGAGCTGGAAGAGACAGGTCTGATGAAAAGACAGGTGAAGAAGGTGACCTTCACAGCGGATGACCTTATGACACCCTCAGGTGGGACAGTCCCCATCCGATCCCTCCTCAGCCTGATACTGACCTAGTGGAGGATTGGAGTAGTTTGTAGAAAGCCTTGCGCATGGTGTTTGACCTGCACCTACTATCATTAGTTTGAAGATTTAACTTGTTAAAGGGTGGGTCTTCCTTTCTTAACACTTCATGGTTTTTAGTTAAACCTTGAAAAGGGCTTGGGGTTTGTATGAGCTCAGTTTGGAAGATGGAAATCACATAGTGAAGTTTTACCCTCGTGCTTAATGAATGTCTGAGAGTTTCACTGCAACTTCCTGATCAACTCTGCTGTATAGCATCATCCTTGTCTATTTTCATAGAAAATGTTCCATATTCTGTTTCCCTTTATATTACTGTTCTGAGCATGACTTTGGTTATGATTTCGTCTGTATGTCCATGAATTTGATGAGCTTGTATCCAAACCTTTGGTATTAACAAGTCCAGGGGGACTGTCACTGGATGGGCATGGTGCCGTCCTCTTTCCAAGCATGCTCACCTATATTCATCCCATGACAGAACAGTTATTGTCATCAGTATGGATCTTAGTAGATCATATCCTGGATATGCTGGATCAGAACAGGCACTGTTGAACAACACCGAGCGACTCAGAAACTGTGCTGAGTCACCTCTGGTGGGTAGCTCCATGACAGCCTTAAAGTGACTGCTTCCTGTGGACAGCTGGTGATGAAGCTTTAACAAGACAAGACCTGGGTGTGATTGTAGATAGGATGGCCAGAATGAACAGTTAGAGGTTGCAGAAAATGAGACACCTAAACATGAAAACATGAAAACTAGACCTGGATGTTCATTGAAGCATCATGTCATGTGTCATGCAGTGGGAGACTGTTGTTTGAAATATCCTGTAGTCTCTTTATATTCAAGCACAGATTTTTTTTGTTTTGTATTCATTAGTTTAACTGGTTTAGCATGTTAATATTCTTCTATTAACTCACAGCCTGACAGACTTTGTATAATGAAAGGGCATATATTTGATTACTGGATGAAAAGCATGTGAATGTTGAAAACAAGGACAAAAACAAAAAAAAATCATGTGCATGGCCAATTTTCATAATAGCATCATTCTTCCTTTAAAAGATTTTTTAAGGAAAAAAAATGCCAGAACAGAATACATTGAGTAACTGAAATGATTGTAACTTAAAATTAGTTATCTGAAATTATTTTTGAGCGTTTGCATAAGATTCAAAACTTAACATTTAATTAAACAGATGATTGAATTGAGTTTTCCATAATTTCCAAAAATTGAAATGATTTTTTTTTTAAAGAGATGATTGTTTAAAGTGTAGTATAGATTACAAGTGTACTTTCCTGTACTTGTTCCTCCTCAGATATCCTGTCCTTTAATGGATTTCTTCAAGTTTCATTCCAACAAAAAGTCCACAGGTTGCATATGAACAACTGAATTCTATAACCATGCGTACACATGCACACGTGCACTCACACAAGCACACACACACACACACACACACACACACACACACACACACACACACACACACACACACACACACACACACACACATGCACATGCACACAGAATATCTCTCTCTCTCACTCTCTCTCTCTCTCTCTCTCTCTCTCTCTCTCTCTCTCTCTCTCTTACACACACACACACACACACACACACACACACACACACACACACACACACACACACAGAGGCTGTTTGTCTTATATTTGTCAACATTCCTGTCAGTGCCCTCGAAACATTGAATATATTCCCAAACCTAAATGTACCACCATTTCTGAGTCTTTTGACAGTGTACATTCTACTTCATTTATTCTGATCAGTTGGACAGGGTCTTTTGCTGTTCTTTGTTCAAAACAAAACAAAACGAAAAGAAGACATACAGTTCTCATAGCTGAATCTGTATGTTTAAGTGTTTTTCTCCAGATGATATTTGATTAGAATGTAGTTATTTTAAGGATACACCAGCATGCGCTTGTACACACACACTCTTCTCTCTCTCTCTCTCTCTCTCTCCCCCCCCCCCCCCCTCCCTATTCACTAAAACAAAACAAAACAAAACAAAAAGAAGACATACAGTTCTCATAGCTGTATCTATATATTTTTTCTTGTTTTTCTCCAGATGATATTCAATAAGAATGTAGATATTTTAAGGATACACCAGCATGTGCTTGTTCACACTCTCTCTCTCTCTCTCTCTCTCTCTCTCTCTCTCTCTCTCTCTCTCTCTCTCTCCTATTCACTAAGACATTTGCCCTATAGGATTGCTATGAATTATAGCTGTCAATAATATGAATTTTCTCATTTAAGTTTAGACAGGAAAAGATAATTACTCCTGTTGCTTTCTTTGTTTTATTTCAGTTTCTTTTTCCCCCCTCTTTTTGAACTTTTCTTTGTTTTAATTCAATTTCTTTCTCTTTCTCCTCTTTCTGAAATTTCTTTTTTTTTCATAAAAACATGTTTAACACTGTTGATTTTGTAGTAAATAAGAAAGTCTTTCTGTCTCTTTATGTGTGTTGCCCTGTGAAACTCTGTATAATTTTTCTGAGTGAAAAAGATGCAGGGATTTTTTGTTCTGTCTTTTGTTTTTCTACAGTTATATTTCAACTAGGAAGAAAATGTTTTATTTCTGTATAAAATTGTCTGGATTTCAATGGAATTTTATTATAATGAAGATGACATCTCTATGATTTGTTATGAAAAAGAATGTATTCATAACATATTCTAATATTTCATCAGTACCTTCTCAAACTACAAACAATGGTATATGTGCTAACATTAAAGTTTGTACAGATTTTGTAGTGTAGTAGTAGTAGGTATATAAGCATTATTAGGAGGAACAATGTGGAAGATTAATCTTTTAGTATTAGTTGGGTTTTTTTTTTACATAATTGGAAATGATGTGATATCATATGGTGTTACACTATTTAGATCAGTAGGGTTTTTCTTTTTACCTAGCCTTTCTCAACATTATTCCTCTCAAAAAATGAATGTTGTTGCATGCCTGTAAAACAGGAAAGAGAGGACATTGTATTGCTATTTCTAGTACAGTTAACCTCTCTGTCTGTCTGTCTCTCTCTCTCTCTCTCTCTCTCTCTCTCTCTCTCTCTCTCTCTCTCTCTCCTTCCCACATCCAACATCATTTTCAATGCACAGAATTTGTTAACATCTGTTATTCATTGGTTGTTCCAGATTGCACACTTTTTTTTTTTTTTTTTTTTTGCCCAGTCTCTCTCTCTCTCTCTCTCTCTCTCTCTCTCTCTCTCTCTCTCTCTCTCTCTCTCTCTCTCTCTCTCTCAAGATCATTTTCGAAGCACAAGATTCATGAACACTTTTCTGTTATTCATTGGATGCTCCAAACTGCACTTTTTGGTCTTTATTTTTTTTTTTTTTTTTTCCCATTTACAGCAATCAGTCAGCCTAATTGTCATTGGTTTCATTTTTCTGTGGCATCTCATTTAGCCAGTGGACGTGGTTGTCATGGCTTTTGTTGCCAACAGAATCTGTTTGGCTTGTTTGTGAAGGTCCACCATGAAGTGAATAGCAAATCACCTTTGGTCATTTTGAACCAGAAAAGAACAGCAAAAGTCAGATGATGACTATACTCAAAGTTGAGATTTGGACTGATGTTGTTCTGACTGTAACTCTTCTTTGTAATCCATTTAGTACGTAAAGCCACAAATTTTATGCACTGACTGTATGTCTGAAAATCTCTTTTAAGATATTTACATGACAAGTCTATATGAGGATGTGTCAAAAGTTGCCTTTTTTTTTTTTTTTTTTTTTTTTTTTCAAACAGTTTTTGGAAAGAGATTATTTTCTTCAACAGACTGTAGCTCTGGTATGGTCTCTTGGAATTGAAGGGGGTTTATAGTGTTGGAAGTGGAACAAAGATTGTGGTAAAGAAACTAACAATCACCGAACAGAGACGAGTCTCAATGCATGGTGGACGATCACATTTACTTAGAGAGTGTGTCATCACATGTTGTGTAGCTTTTGCTTCATTTGATCTTGTTTTTTGCACTGGTGAATTCTTTTGTTTTGCTAGCAATAGCAGCAGATGGCCAACAAGCCCCCGATGCTGACCGGCCCGTTATTACTATCACGGAGGACCTCAGTACCCCTCCGGATGAAGACGAGGATGTGCCCTCATACTTTGGCATCAATCAAATATGAGGCCTCCTCGGAAGGTTAGACCCCTGGCCAGATGGAGCCAGTGTATGGTGTCTGTTGAATGTCTGGTTGATGCTAGTGTACGTCCAGTGCCAAAAGAAAATGGCATGCGCCAGTGCTGCATGCGCGGATAGTTAATTAGTGGTTTAGGGGCTTCCTTTTCGCATTTCCTTCTTCTTCCTCTTTTCTTTTTCCCCCTCAAAGAGATTATGTATAAATTATGAATGAACAAGGTTATTTTCGCCATCGTGGAACAAAAAAAGATATCTGTTGACTTTCGCTTTTTTGCTTCTTTATGCCTTGTTTTCTTTTCTTCCTAATCGTTTTTTTTCTTTCTTTTTTTTTTTTCTTTGCTTTCATGGTAATGGAAAATACGTGAACAAATGCACTTGTTCCTGCTTTTTAAATGCACATGTAATGCTTAAGGCGTTTTCTGTTTTTAAGTTGTTTGTATTGCTTTTTTTCCTCTTCTTTTCATGCATTTAAGCCTTAAGTATTGATCATGAATGTTGTTGTGTTGTTTTTTTTTTGCTGAAGCAAATGTCTATGTTACGGTTCTCACTGTACTTTCTGATTTCTCCTTATCTCCCTCACACACCACCCTCCCCCCCCCCCCCCCTCTTTTTTTTTTTTTTTTTGTTCTAAAATGGTATCACTGTAAGTCTCTACTTTATGACAAATATAAAGTTGGTCCATGTTCTTCCTCTGGTCCAATCTCTTCCTCCTCCTTTCTCTCCTCACCCTCTCTTTCTCTTTTTCTCCTCCCCCTCCTTGTTTCCATTTCCTTTCTTCCTGCTCTTTCCATCTTTCTCTCACAACAAATGTGATCATGTCCGTCTTGTGTCTATGTCCTTCCTCTTGTCTCCTTCCTTTTCCTCCTTTTCCTTCTGTACGTCATCCTTTCTTTCTTTTGAAAAAAAACAACTTTCTTGAATGCAGTTTTCATCATTACATTCTGTTTTTGTTTCATCTACTGTCACTGTATCATGAACTGCTTTGATTTCACATTCTGTCCATCTGTCTGTCTGTCTTCCCTTCTCTCCCCCCTCCCTCTCCTTCTCTCTCATTCTCTTGCATCCACTGTTTTCCCTTCTCTCTCTAACACACATTATTATATTCATCATGTAAATGTCCATACACCCCTCTACCATCCCTCCCTCTTCTCATTTTGTATAGCTTTTCTTTTGTATGTGTGTGTGGTGAAGGTTCCTTTGTCACTGTGCAGACAAAAGGGTTATCTTTCTGTTTGGTTCTGGTTGGAACATTGCAAAATGTACACACCATTCTGTTTTATAGCTTCTGTCAATGATTATCACAATGTCTGCTCATTTATATGTAGTGCTATGTTCTGGGTTGTTTTGATTTTACTGTGTCTCATGTGTTGCTTTGTCTCCTTCCTTCCTTCTCTCTCTCTCTCTCTCTCTCTCTCTCTCTCTCTCTCTCTCTTGTTCTTTTTGGTGTTATGGGGGGTGAGAGTTGTTGTTTTCTTAATCATGATCATTATTGCAATACTGTAATGCTGGTTCTTCTGCCAGCATGTATGTGACTAAAGTTGGAATTGATTTCCTTGCAGTGATACATGAAATGTCAGAGGAGTTTGGAGAAGGTAGTTCATGGTTCCTGCTTTAAATGTTGTGCTTTCTGTGACAGCACCAGATCCACTGAGTGTCCTGTGTTGTTCGATGGTCTTTTTTTTTTCCCAGTGGATTTCCGTGTCACCATGTATATATGATGTACTCCAGGATTTTCATTTCAGCTGTCATATGATGTTTTGATGTGTTTATTTGGGTGTTCTAGACTTTTCAGTTTCAGTTTAAGTGTGCACTTTGGATATGTAAGTGAGAAGTTTATTTGCTGGATCCCATGCACTTTATTTCACTGTTTGTTGTATTTGTGAATCCATAAAGGATTTGCAGGCACACATATGATGTATCTGAAATTTCTTTTTTTCTGGGAGGCATTTTTCATTTGTAAGATGATTAACATAGGATTGATGTCTTTCTATTGTTTTAGTATATTTTGCTTGTGTTATTGTATTGCGTGCAGGTTGCTTTGCTCTCCCTTTTTTTCACCAAGTAATGTGCTTCATGCTTGGAAACAGCTGAAGAATGATTAAAAGATGGGGTGTGATGGGTTTGGTAAACCATTCAGATGAATTAGCTGGCCACGTATTTATGCATTTTTAGACGACGTTTTTTTTGATGCTTTACAATATGTTTGGTATATAGTTCTTTGTGTAGGTAGTTCTTGAATCTGCGACCCAGCCCTCTTGAAAACAACCTCTCTCTCTTTCTCTTCTTCTCTCTCTTTCTCTCTCTCTCTCTCTCTCTCTCTCTCTCTCTCTCTCTGTTCCTCTCCCCCCCCCCCCCCCCCCCCCCCCCCCGTTACTCTACCCATTTCCCCTGGGTCTTTCATCATTTTAAGGGATACAGATGTATAGGGTTTCCATAAATTCTCTAACATGTAGAGTAAGTTTAAACTCAAGATTATAATTGAGCATGAACTAGAAAACACTTACATATGCCTGGGAGTTGGAACAAAGATGACTGCACTGTGTTTCTTTCTCAAAAAAAAAAGGTAAAAAAAAAGAAAAACATATGAGCAGTCTTTGTTGACATGATGTATGAAATCACATTGCATGCTCATATGTATGTGTGTTTGAGAGAGAGAGAGAGAGACCATGTGAATATGCAGTGGAGTATAAGTGTGCTTTTTACACACTACTGGCAGTCTGACACTTTTTAGATCGGTTGAGCGTTGAGTAAAATACTTTTTTTTTTCACTAGTGCATTTTCTACCCCATATTTAATATACACATTATTATTATTCCCATAACTATTAGGTGAAAAGGAAACCATGACAACATCATTGCTGCTGCCATCAGAGTGTTTATCACAGCATTTCAGTGACCAGTTGACTCTGTATGGTGGTGAAATCCTCTCTCCATGTGTCCTGGAGCTTGCTGGATACTTTTGTTTTTCCGTAACCCACAGAAAACTGACGTGGATGATAAAATCACACATGCAAGCATGTTTACATCAGATTGTTTACCCATACAATTTTGCTATATTTTGTACACATGTTGGACAAAAATCCGATGAATATGACAAATTAATTGAACTACATCCAAGAAGTAGTTCTAGAGATGAAGTTCTTAGCGGTAATTGCACCTTCAAAGATAAGCCGTAGCAAGGCTTCAACCAAAGAGCAATAACTCGTGTTACTTGCAAAATTACCTCCGGATGTGTCTGCTTCTTCAACAGCATGCCCTGAAACATGGAAAAAAATTGGCGAGAGAGCAAGAATTTGTACCAAAGCATGCTTATTGAATAGGTTCGAAAGTAGTTCATGTCAGAAAGAACCTATTTGTTTATAGTTAATGCAAGATCAGGTGATTAGCACTGAAAAGAAGCTTTTGCAGTATGAAGGCAGGCAAAAACAAATGCTCCCCACCTACACACCCCTTGCCTCATCTCTGCTTTCACAAAGACTTGAAATTTTGAACAGACTCTTTGTAGAAACTGTTTTCATTTTTGTTGAAAAGTGCACCAAGAGCAGTTTTAAGGTAAGCAGGTCTGATGCATGAAGGAGAGTCAGCCATGGGAGATTGAGGAAAATCCAACTCCAAATGTCACCCACCAGCTGCTGCCAGGGCTCGAACTCATGACCCTCAGATTGAGAAGCAAGTGTGCTGCCACTACTACCCCCTGTCAGCATTATGATACTGGAATGTTATTTTATCACTGTTGATAGGTGTAGTTCAGGACTATATCTCTGTTCAGAGCTTGTTGATGCCTATCACTTTTGGCTCTTCAACAAATAGGTTTTTTAGCCGCTTCTTTGCAGTTCCCCTGGGTGCGGACTGAGTTTTCATAGTTTGTTGTTTTAGAGAGTAGTTATGATGCTTTTTGTTTTGATTGACTGAAAGAGTACATCAGTTTGCTTGGAAAATAGTACTAATGTGAAATTACTTTCCATGGCCTGTTTTGGATTTCTTGCTTTTTGGATTTAATGGATATCAAACATCCTTCTGTTTTTAAAAGGCTTCTTTAAATGTGTGTGTGTGTTTGAATGTGCATGTGTGTGCGTGGCTATATATAATGTAATGATAACTGTTTCTATTTTGCATGGAAAAAGGACAAAGTATAATTTGGAAAATAAAAGAACAATGTAATGACTATTTCTTTCTGTTTTGAAACTCTTCGATGATCGTTTCTCCTATTTTTGTGATTTGTACACCCAGTAAAACAGTGTTTTCCCCTTTTCATTAGTGAAGTGAGTTTTGCTATTGTACGCAATGTTGAGTTCCAACATTTTCGTGCGAAGTATAGGTCGTGGATCATTCCTTTGTGCCTTTTTGCCGCACTTGCCTCAGTTGACGGGTCACTTTGCATGATGATATCGTGATGCTGGTGTGCAACAGGCATGGTAAATATGGCACTGCTTTTTTTTTTCCTTTCTTTTGTCAGTTTTGTTCTTCAATTCCTGCCAATTTGTATGTTGTTGTTTTATTGCACTGTTTGGTATATGTAGAACTCAAACGTAATGGCAGCAATAAGATTGATTCAGTGGAAGGACAAGTAGAGAGTTCAAGACATGCAGGTATATGTAATATAGTCTTGAATACCAGTGTGTATGCGTGTTCATGCACATGAACTCCTGCTCCAGCACACATGTAGATATGCACACTGGCACATGCATGCATGCATGCTCACACACATGCATTCAGGTACGTATGCACATGTCAGCACACACATGCACATGTATGTACATGCAGACACAGAGGCTTGAAAGCATGCGGTTATGTTCACACCCAGTAGAGACGTAAGTACATACACATCACAGGATGATAGCATTTTTTTTCGGTGTGGTCAGTTAGCTTAATGCTTTTCAAATGGGACAACATTGTCAAGAAACAACAGAAAAGAAAGCTGAGGGTAGAAACTCGCTCACTCTGCCTTCCTGATCAAGCAGTTATTGTTGTCGATGGAGAGCTTTGTGTAAGGTGTACAAGATCAAAACAGGCTGTCCAGATTATCATGAAATAAGCTGGCAGTAGTGTACTGTCTCCTTTTGTGAATTGCCTCATATGTGAAGAAAGAAAAAAAAAAGAAGAAGAAGAAGAAAAGAAAGAAAGAAAGAAAAAGGAAAAAAAAAAAAAACCTTGATATTGCTTGCTTCCTGTGTACTGCTTAAGGGCCTGAGCATGCTTTGTGTTAGGGAGCTAAATTGAGCAGTGTGATAATTATGCTGCTGATAATTGAAGATGAGGAAGCAAGACAATACAAAAAAGAGAGAGACAGAAGAAAGTGACTGTGTGTGTTTCTTTAAGCTGCAGATATTAGTGTGTTAGTTTCAAATTTCTGATTTCAAATTTCTTGTGGACAGTTTTCACTCATTCTAGCAAATGATGATGAATTATGCAGATTTTTTTTTTTTTTTTTTAAGTGTGTTTAAAAAGAAAATAATAATGAGTTACTAGATCCATTGAACTTGCATGCTGCGGTAAGAAAGATAAGCCTTGTAATAAGGATGATGGTTTGTGTGTTGTGTATATGAATACCATATGTATGTTGTTTGTGTACTGTACTTTACACCCCTTCTTCTCCCAAACACTCTGTCTCTGTCTCTCTCTCTCTCTCTCTCTCTCTCTCTCTCTCTCTCTCTCTCTCTCACAGTGTTTATCCCTCTCTGGATGATGTGTTGTATGCCAGTAACTGTAAATGTCATAAAATGATCTACCCTTTGGGTTTTTTTTTTTTGGGGGGAGAGGATGAAGGTGGGGGGGATGAGCGGGAAGGAAGATGAGTACCTACAAAAAATATGAGTTTGTGTTGTGATTCTTAGTGTCATAGTATACAGTATCTGAATATGTCTTTCATAGAAACTATGTTAAACTGAGACAAGATTAAAATATCTATTAATTGAATGTAAATATACACTGGTATACAAAAATATATAGTCAGTTTACAAGCAGTTGTAATGGTTTAATGGAATGAAAACGGGAAATTTATTGAAGGCTGTGAAAACAATCTTTAAAAGTGTACATGAAAAGTGTGGTTGAATTTTTAAAATCTATGCATACCTTTTATTTTCAACACAGACAAGTAGTTTTTCTTTTACATGTATGTATATATGGTTTGATGTTGTGTTCTTGTGTATATTTGATTCTCTCTATATTTGATTGTGACCTATAGTTGCTAGATGGTAATAGCCTACTAACACTGTGGCCCTCTCCCTCTCTCAATGCCTCCCTGTGGAATGGCTGTGGGCTGGTCACGGCAGAAGACCAACAAGGGAAAGAGGCGACAGCAGCAGCAGCCACTGAGGTCACAGAACCAGAGCTCACCTCAGAAACTGAGCCTGTAGAGCAAGAACCTGGCTTGTCTTTCTCCGAAGACCAGAGACGGAGAACAGCCAGGGATGCTGAAACAGAACAGGTTCCATCCCAAACAGATGACACACAGCAGCAACCGATCAGTGAACATGTCACCCAAGTTGTCCAGAGAACAACATTTGGAGATGAGTATCGCAAAACTGAGATTGAAATCACTGAGAAGGAAACTGTCCTCACGGAAAGATTGGTCCAGAAAGAAGAACATTTTTGTGGCTGCTCATGAGGCACCAGCAGAACCAGAAACTGAAACAGTTTCTAAGAAGGTTACACACTTTCAAGAATATCAAGTGGCAGAAGAACCTTCAGAAGCTGTCGAGCAGATTGACGTACTGGAAGAAAAAATTGGATCAACAGCAGCAGTGATATCCGCAGCGGCAGTGTGCATTGTACCTGAAGAGGAGGATGTGGAAGAAACAGTGGAATCTACACAAGTTCCTGAAAACTAAGGCCGCTGTTTGTTTTGTGCCTGAAGATGAGGAGGAGGCTGCTGAGGAACCCATCAAACCAGAAGAGACTGCTCCTTCTTCTCAAGCTGATGTTCGCCTAATCTCAGCAGAGGAAGAAAAAAAAAACAGCGCAGATTTCAGCAGCACCTGTCATTGAGGTGGGGACATGTCTTGTCTCTGAGGATGAACAGATTGTGGAAGAAAAGGTGAAAATTTCACAAGCACCCATTTCTGAAGCAGGAGTATGTCTTGTTCCAGAAGATGAGAGGCCTGGGGAAGAAACAGTGGAAATTTCACTTGCTCCTGTGTCAGAGGCTGGGATATGTCTTGTTCCTGGAGAAGAAGAGGCTGAGGAAGAAACTGTGGAAATACACAAGCTTCTGTGTCTGAGGCAAAAGTGTGTCTTGTACCTGAAGAAGAAGAAGAAGTTGAAGAAGAAACTGTCGAAATTTCAACAGCTCCTGTGTCAAAGGCAGGAGTATGTCTTGTTCCTGAAGAAGAGGTTGAAGAAGAAACAGTGGAAATTTCAAAAGCCCCCTGTATCAAAGGCAGGAGTTTGTCTTGTTCCGAAAGAGGAAGAAGTTGAGGAAGAAATGGTGGAAATATCAGAAGTTCCTGTCTCTGAGGCAGGAGCATGTCTTGTACCTGAAGAAGAGGAGATCAAAGAAGAAAAGGTTAACATTTCACAGGCCCCTGTGTCTGAGGCAGAAGTGTGTCTTGTCCCTGAGGAGGAGGAGGTTAAGGAAGAAGCTGTGGAAATTTCACAAGCTCCTGTTTTTGAAACAGGAACCTGTCTTGTTCCTGAAGAAGAAGAAATCAAGGAAGATACAGTGGAAATTTCACAGGCTCCTCTGTTTAAAGCTGGAATATGTGTTGTTCCTGATGAGGAAGAACTTGCTGAGGAAACAGTAGAAAGTTCGCAAGCTCCTGTTTCTGAGGAGGAACATGTCTTGTAGTTGAAGAAAAGGACGCCAAAGAAAAAACAGTGGAAATTTCCCAGGCTCCTCTGTTTAAGGCAGGGATATGCCTTGGTTCTGATGAGGAAGAAACTGTGGAGGAAATAGTGGATAGTTCACAAGCTCCTGTATCTGAGGCAGGGACATGTCTTGTGCCTGAAGAAGAGATCAAGAAGAAGAAACAGTGGGAAATTTCACAAGTTCCTCTCTCTGAGGCAGATGTCTGTGTTGTGCCTGAAAGAAGAAGAGACTGAAGAGAAAGCTGTGGAAATTTTTCACAACTTCATGTTTCTGAGGCAGGACCATGCCTCATCCCTCAGGATGAAGGCAGTGCAGTGTTGAAGAAACGGTGGAAGTTTCGCAAGCTCCTCTGTCCGAGGCTGGAACATGTCTTGTTCCTGAAGAAGAGGAGGTTGAGGAAGAAAGTGTTCAACCTCAGCATACCTTTGTTCAGGAGACTACTACAAGTCTTGTCCCAGAAGTGGAAGTCCAAGAGGAGACAGTCGAAATCAAGGAAGCACCATCTATCCCTGAACCCACTGTGCATGCATTGTCAGGAGCTGAGTACACAGAGGAAACTGAGAGTGCTGACATTTCTAAATACCTTCCAAGACAAGATATTGAACCAGAACAGGAGGATGAAGACTGGGAAATACTGGACAAAGAGGACTTGACAGAGGAAGAGCAAATGGCTGCCATGAGTGAAACACTCATGCATGTGTCTGATTCAGAAAGACATACAAGAGCATGCAGAAGATAAATCCAGATCTCGAGAAACCTCACCGCTTGCTGTAAACTGAAAGGCAGTTTGTATGATCAGCAGAAGACCAGTATGATTCAGAAGTCAGTGACAGTTACCATTATGAGCAGATAATAGTTCAAGACGTGAGCAGAAGAACAGAACTTGAGACAACAGAGCCAGTTGCAGAACAAGCAGAAAATTGGCGCGGCTCGGTTGCCAGAGGAAATGGCTTTCAAAGAAGCTGAACAAGCTTCAGAACAATTACCGTCTGTTGTACCAGTGTCCAAACCTTCAGCAGTTGAAACATCAGAGGTGTCAAAAAGACACAGAGGAAGAAGAAAAACCAGAACATGAAACAGAACAGATTGTCCAAGAAGATCTAGAAGTGGAGGAGGTTGAAGTAAGATTAGCAGCCTCCAAACCATCAGAAGTCAGCTTAGACTTGTCTGAAGTTGTGGACATCTGTGACGACACAGATAAGACATATGAAACAAAATAGATGAGGTCATCATGCTTGAAGCACGTGAAGAGATGGAAGGAGAAGCTCTTGAAGTCTGTGTTATGAGACTGTCCCCTGAGACAGACAAAGAAGGGACCTTCAAACCTGACACACTTTTCCATGAATCAGTCTCACAAGTGGCACCAGAAACAGTCCATGATGTTCAGTTCAAAGGAGAACTATATGAACAGATAGGCACAGAAGAGGACACTTTCAAAGAAATCCCTGACCAAACACAGAAAAGAGAAATTCAAACAGAAGATCAAAGAAATGAAAGCCCAGGTTCCCAGGAAGTCGTAGAAGGAGTAGCTGCAGAACAGGAACTGAGTTCACCTGGATCAAAGGTGTCTGATATTTCACCTGTTGACGAAGAGAAGGTAGAACCTGTCCCAGTCACAGAGTATGCGGACAGCACTCAGCGCGAGTCCTATGCCCATGGTGGAGAGCCAGAGGTTCTGGGACAAGTTACTGAACAAGACACTTACGAACAGATGAGCTATGCTGAGTTCAAGGCAGAAACTGTGATCACCACGGTACGGTAGAGGAAGTCAGACAACAACACATAGTGACCAAGGAGGGAAACCACCTATGTAGAGGATGAATATAAAGAGACTGCTCAAAAACTGGAAGGTCCAACTGAAAAGCTCATTGCTGCCATGCCTGATGTACCTCTAAAAAGCCCGCATATTTCTTCTTCTGAAGATGAAGGTGGAGATAGTGGAGAGGAAGATGTTGGTGAAAGCCGCCAGAGGCCCACCCAGGAAGAGGTTGAAGGTGAACCATCACCAGTTGAAGAAACCCCACCTGATGTTGATGAGTTAGATCAAGAAATTGAAGAGCAAGATGCATTGACAGCAGCCCTTATGTCCCAGTATCAGGTGGGCTTGAGCAAAGAACAGCTGAGGATTCAAGCACCTGAAGAGGCAGAATACGCTGTCCCAGATTTTAGAGAAGGTGAATCAGACTATGAATCAGAAGAAGAGAAAGAAGTTGCCTCAGAAACATTTGATGAACAAGAAGACAGAGATGAAGAGGATGCTGTATATAAGACACACCAGAAGATGAAACAGATTACCAGCTTTCTCTTCAAGTGGAAATGAGTGAAAAACAACAAGCTGAGAAATATGAGGAAGAACTTGCAGAGAAACAAACTGAAGACCAGCTGGAGGAAGTGTCTCAGCTGGGGACAGAACAAACCCTGCAGCAGACAGAGGTGTATGTGGAAACCCATGTCAAAGACACAGACACTATGTCTCAAGTGTTGACAGCACTGAGGCTCAGATGCCAGCTCAGGAGAAGGTTTGCTTCTCGAACCTTACCCACAGGAATATGACATCATGGCTATCAGTGGTGGAACAGAGGGGGACCAAGAGCGAGAACCTGACTTCACAGATATGTTTGAATGCCCTGCTGAAGAAGTATCTGATCATGATGACTTGTACGAACGATATTCAGATGAGAGTGAAGAGGAACTGAAACCTCTGAAGATTCCTGTCGAGGACAGCCCAACAGAACAGCCTACCCCAAGTGACTTCTTTGGAGAACCTCTGGAAGAGGCAGAGAGACCTGATATTGATGAATACAGGCAGTCACCTGGATATGACAGGTCACCAGAAGAAGAAGTTTATCGGTCACCAACAGAAGAATATCCAGAGGACAGACCATTTGACTCACCCCTGCAAGAAGAGCTTGTTGAAGAGGACAAAGTTGAACCTTTTTCCTGGACAGCAAGAAGTGAAGAGTCAGATTCAGCAGGCACCTGTATCTGGCATTCTTGCAGAACTACAAGAAATTGAACAGCATGCTGTTCAGGAGCACTCTGAAGAAGAACAGGAAGATGACCTTGAACAGTATGAGAAGGAGACAGAGGAGGAGCAGTTTGCCGGGTCAGAAGAAACTGTTCAAAATGTTCTTCAGGCTACTGAACTCGCACAACAGTATGTGGACAGAAAAGAATTATTTACTGCAGAACAAAGAGATGTATCGGTGCTAGAGAGAACAGCAGATGAACAAAAGGATGTAGATGAATTGACTGCACATGATGAAAAGGTGGTAGAAGAGGAACGGTTTGCCAGATCAGAAGAAACTGTTCAAAGTGTTCAACCAGATACTGAACTCACAGAACAGTATGTGGACAGAAAAGAGTTATTCACTGCAGAACAGAGAGATGTGTCAGTGCTTGAAAGGACAACAGATGAACAAAAGGAAGAGGATGAACTGACTGCACACCACGAAAAGGAGGTAGAAAAGGAACAGTTTGTCAGATCAGAAGAAACTGTTCAAAGTGTTCAACAAGATACTGAACTCACAGAACAGTATGTGGACAGAAAAGAGTTATTCACAGCAGAACAGAGAGATATATCAGTGACTGAAAGGACAACTGATGAACAGGTACCTGAAAGGACAACTGATGAACAGGTACCTGAAAGGACAACCGATGAACAGGTGCCTGAAAGGATAACTGATGAACAAGAGTATGAGGATGAACTGACTGCAAATGTGTATGTTGACAGAGTAGAGAGCATTTATTGAGGAACCAATAGAAACTCTGACAGCTGGAGGTGATTCTACAGCTGGTGGTTTCGTCTCTGGAACAACAGATTTAGACAGTGCAGGAGCTGCTGCTGCAGAGCCAATCATTGAAGGCCACCGCCTGTCAGCCCAGAGCAGTCTCTCTGAACAGGACTCTCACTATCCAGAATATATCGATGAACACCATCTTTCTCTCCATCCACCATTGTATCCATCATCTTCCACTGAAGTTCAAGATCGCTCTGGAACTCCTTCTGACCTGGAAACAGAGGAGCCTGCTCAGAATGGATTGCAGTCTGCCACAGGAGCTAGTGGTAGCTATACATCAGACATAACTTCAGGCTCCCAAAGTTATCTGTCAGAGAGCACAGTGTCACGGATGTCTGAATCAGACTACACGTCTCACAGCGAAACATGGGCTGCTTCAGAGTGCACCATGACTGGTTCTGAATTTGAGCCAGAGGGCAGGATCATTGTGGACACTTGCGAAGTCATCTACACTGAAGAGAAGACAGAGGACAGGCATCCAGACTTGGGGGAATCCAGAGAGCAGATGGATACCTTAGACAGGCCTATGTCTCCCTCAGATTACACATTAATCACATCTCATGACCAGGACCGCATGATGCAGGTGTTGGACTTGCAGTCAGGGTTGCTCAGAGAAGAGTTGTCAGATGAAGAAGATGAGGAGGGGGAGGATGAGATGGAAAGGGACAGCCTGCAGTCGGAGTCTGACGAAATGTTGAGTGATGATGAGCAGGGCTCAGAACGACCTCCGTCCCCAACAGATTACACCTTGATTGCTTCCCAGGACCAGGAGGCCCTGACCCAGGCTCTGGGACTGCAGCAAGAGGCCTTGGATGTAGACACTGAAGGTACAAAACATTCTTCTTTACAGGGATGGGAGGGTGGAACTGCATATTTACTTGATTTTTTTTTTTTTTGATGGTAATGATTTGCTTTACTGATTGATACCTAATTTTTTCCTTTCTTTTTTAAATTTCTTTGCAATCAGACAATCTGATTATGTTTTTAAGTCCATAGCAATCTCATTTTTTCTGGTGAATCAAATAAAATATCTGAAAACTGTAAACAATCTGTTCACATATAAAGCTATGTAAATTGACATTATTGACAATCTCAGTTACTTCATATCCCCCCCTCTCCAAATAAGAGAAATTACTGTAATGATAAGTCTCTCCCATTAAGTTCCCACAAGGAAAGGAAGGTGGAGAGAAAGGCTTCTGCATTCCTCTCATATATTACTCCCCAGCAATCACAGTGAGTGGCATGGACGAGGACCAGGAGTTTTTACCAGCAGCAGATGAGGCTTCAAGCAGAACTGGAAACACAGTCAACCGGCTCTAGTGAGCAGGCAGTCATCCAGCTGCTGGACTCTGTCGACAACAACACTGTGTCAAACATCAGCTCCGACCGAGAGTTTGAAAAGGACTCTGATCTGCAGAGAGAGGACCTTGAAGTGGCTCCACTGGAGCCCTCTGCACCTTACATGTCACCTTCTTCAGACGTCCCTCATTCTGTGGGCGATGAGGACCTCTACCAACCCTCCAGAGAGGAGTATCCTTATCAGCCTCCTCAGTTCGCAGAGACACAGAGATTGCCCAGTTTGGCATCCGTCAGACGGGAATTTTACACGACAAGAACTGCTTCCACCTTCGAGGAACTGTACTCTTCAGAAATGGTGCCTGAAGCAGCAGCGTTCTCTGGGGAAGGTGAGTCAGCTGGCTTTTAGAGCCGCTGCTGCTTCATGTTTCATGCACTGTAAAAAAAAAAAAAAAAAAAAAAAGAAAAAAATGTTTTTGGATAGAAATTCATTATTATACATATTTAGACCCACTTCATTGTGTATCATTATCACCAGTAACAAAGCATGCTCGATGCACAAATATAGACTAAACATTTCTTGGATTTAACATTCATAAGGGAAGTGATTTTTTTTTTGTTGTTGTTAGGTGAAATTACTGCCTATCATTGGCATGTCTTGCAAGACCTCCAGTGCATTGGAAACAAACAGAAGAAAAGCCTGTGCACAAGGAAAAATCTTCATGTTCATTCAAAGCTCAAAAGCTAAAAGCTTTACTCCTGATATTGTTGTACATTCCTGTAACTTAGTGTTAATACAGTTCATTCAAGATGCAGTCTGCTTCAAACCAGCCCAAAGCCACTGGTGTCATTTTTTGTCTCCTTTCCAGTCTCTTTCAGTCTCTTCCGTGATCTGTCATCAATCACAGTTGCCTGCTGTGTTTTATGTTTGATTCATTATCCATCGTTGTGACCATTGTGAAGTATATCAAAGCACTTTTGTCCTTAAGTCAGTGCTGTGATCAGTTGGTGTTTGTGTATCACTTTTTGTGAATTCAAGTCCACAGATGAGATTCACTGTACAGTTATATTCTGTGAGATTCAATATGCAGTCATATTCTGCGTCACATGTCTTCAGTGTGTTTTTTAAAAAAAAAATTTCAAAGCATGTGAACTGGATTTTTGTTGTTTGTTTTAAAAGAATTGTTTCCAGACTCCCTTACTTCTGTATCTGTCTGCCCAACCTGTCCGTATGTCTTTCCCACACTTGTTTCTCCTCACTGTGCTCCCCTTCCCCCAACTCCCACCCCTTATTTCTGTCTCTCCCCACCACTCTATACATTATTGTAAATATGATTTTTGAATTTGATTCCCTTGCTCAGTTATTGTTTACGTATGCATGTGGTTGTTTGTGGCTCTTTTGGCCATCACACCATTCCTAACCCATCTCTTTCTGTTCAGTCATTTCTCGTTTAGTTATTTTTTTCTTACTCTTCTTTTAACATGCATGTTGGTTCCTTAGTTATCAAAAACATGAAAGTCGTAGCCTCCTGTTGTTTCGTGTTGTGTTCAAGATGAACATGGCATTGGCATTTTAGGGCAATAATCACTTGTGTTAGTCAGTTATTTTGGAGACAGATCATGAGTGCTTTTGACACTGTAAAGTTAGTGACAACACACACACACACACACACACACACACACACACACACACACACACACACACACACACACACACACACACACACACACACACACGTATGTGTATGTATGTACACACAAGTTCATGCCAGTTGCCTACACACACACTCACTCTGATGCATGCAGGGCAACACACACACACACACACACACACACACACACACACACACACACACACACAATCTATGTGTATGTATGTATGTACACACATAAGTTCATGACAGTTGTCTACACACGTACACTCACACTTTATGCATGCATATGCAACACACACACACACACACACACACACACACACACACACACACACACACACACACACACATTGATACTCTTTGCAAAAGGGAAAGTACTGTTGAACAGTAAGACAAGATCAAAAGAGAGGAGACAAAACAAAAAAAACAAGCGAAATTGTTTGATCCGAGGGGATACTGAACTCCTTTTTCTTCTTAGATTGGTAAAATATTTCACTATGAGGCATATGCTTATAAAAGAAATCAGTGTCAGTGTATTTCTAAATTTTTCATGCAAGCTACTATAGTGTGAAAAATGGAAGGAATACTATTATTTGATACATCTATATTGAGGCAGTTTTACTGGAAATAAATGTGAAGGCTGAAAAAATAGAGAATCAGTCCCCTTCAAAGACTGCTCCTTTCTGGAGCATTGTTGTCTTCATTTATACAGGATATATCTTCCCATAAAAGACATGTCTTTTCTTTTAGAGTGTCATTTTCAAGGATGTTTTTTAAAACTCATTATTGACCGGCTCAGATGTGTAAGCAGACTGTGCAGCTGATACTGGCTATGAAGGCCAGAGTGGCCTAGAGCTGTCCTCTGCAATTTAATTCATATGTATAAATCACTTCAAGAACTATAGGAAGATGATGAATCAGAATTTCCTTATGGATGGTCTTTGTCTCTTTGATGTTAAAGATGTTCAAGCAAATTTACAAGTAATCACTTAGTGAAATTGTTTTAAGAAATAGACTTCAAATTTGTTTGAACTTTTTTCTATGTCGGCCAAGAGTCTTATGCATTTTTTCCTTCCTTTTTTTTTCAATTGCCAGGCAATCAGTGATTGGGGGTTTTTTGGGGGTTTTTTTTTTTGTTTGTTTGTTTGTTTTTTTTTTTTTGTCTTTGATATTTGTAATTCTCAGCCTTTTTGTGTAGGGTACAGAATCAATCAATTTGTTATCTCTCTCTCTCTCTCTCTCTCTCTCTCTCTCTCTCTCTCTCTCTCTCTCTCTCTCTCTCTCTCTCTCTCTCTCTCTCTCTCTCTCTCTCTCTCTCTCTCTCTCTCCTTCTTTCTTTCTTTCGTTCAGCCTCCCTTTCACAGACTGATCTTTTCTTTCCTTTTTTCCCCTCTAGAAACAGAAAAGTCATGTATTCTCTGTCCCATTTTCATGCATGGCTCACATCATTGTGTGTGTATATGTGTGTGTGTTTGTGATGTATTCCTTGTTCTCAATTACCACATGATTTTTAGAATTGGTCGCATTTGTCAGAGAAAACAAAAATCTGTAAGTACGTTGTTCAAAGATCTGTGTGAAAAAAAATGGCTTGTTGATATATTTTGTTTAAAATTTGTGTGAAATGTGGCATGTTGAATGCAAGGCACCTCTCTAACGACAGCTTTCTAACAGTAGGTAAAGTAATGGGAGCGGAAGCCAAGCCAGAAGAGCCCGATGATGATGACAATTAAGTTCTTCCAGCTCTGACGCCGCTCAGCTGGAAGATGTGGAGGACAAAGGTACATTCAGTGTTGTCTGCTCACCGCCGCCGCCTCAGTTCAACTCCAGCCCCATGCCTCATTCTGTGTTATGCATTTTCTTTGGTTGCCTGTTTGACCTCACAAGTTGGATCCATTCTGACATCACATGTTCTCATGAGAATGATGTCAACCACTACTGGTTTTTTTTTTTTTTTTGTTTTTTTTTTTTCAGACATTATGCTCTGGAGTCGCATTTCAGGGTAAAAAATAAGAGATCATCCATATGTAGATTTCATGTGGCTTTCTTAATATGTCTGTTATTGTGCTACGTGAATTTTTAATTTTCTTTAGTGACTCAGGGAACCTTTCAGTCAGTTTTGATGTTCATTTACAACTAACAGAACCTGTGCTCAGTGGTGCTTATGGTAGACTTTTTCTAATGACTTGGGTAAGATTCAGAGAATTGTTTCCCACCAAATGAGGCAGACATGTTTGTAGATCAGTGATGCAGAGAATGTCATTCCAGTTTTTACCTTCAGATGCTCTCTTTCTCTCTCTGTGCCTCTTTCACTCTCTTATCTCTCTCTCTCTCTCTCGGTGCGGTGCCTCTTTCACTCTGTCTCTCTCTCTCTCTCTGTCGCTCTCTCTGTTTCTCTCTGTCTGCCTCTCTCTCTGTCTCTCCCACCCTCCATCTCTTTGTGTCCTCTGTCCTGTCTCTCTCTCTCTCTCTCTCTCTCTCTCTCTCTCTCTCTCTCTCTCTCTCTCTCTCTCTCTCTCTCTCTCTCTCTCTCTCTCTCTCTCTCTCTCTCTCTCTCTCTCTCTCTCTCTCTGAGCCCACTTCTCTCCTTCCTCCCCATCCCTTCCTTTCTGCGTTTATGACAGAGTCATATGACCTCCACCATGACATGACTTGTGCTTACGATTGATAACTAGTGCTTTTTGCTAACACTTCTCTTTTGTAGATGCAGAAATTCTTGAGAGGAGCGAGGAAAAAAACAGAAGAGACTGATGTTGAGGAGCAGTTTTCTCTCCCCTGTCCAAGGGCTCTCCTTCAAAACAGGTGTTCACCTTCAGTGAGGCTTTGGAGATGGATCTGCATTCACAGATACAGTCCGAGCAAACCTCTGACACCACCGACACTGCTGCAGAATTGTACACTCATAGCATTGTTACCACCGATCAAACAGTAGATGGCTCTAGCCAAATCAGCACAGAGACAAGCACCAAGCATAAACATTTAGCTTATGCCACAGAATCCTTTGAACAGTTTGAACAGGAATCTACACATACATCAGAAAAAATCCAGTTCACAAAAGAGACTGCAGCAGTTTGTCATGTTACGGAATTCTCAGAAATTCAGTCTGTCACAACCGCAGACAATCATATCCGACAAAACTGAAATACAGGACACTGAAACATCTCCCATTCATGAAGCTGAAACAGAAAGATTTGAACAGTTTGTGTCGGAAGAAAGAGAGACAACTTCTGTGGTACCATCTCATACTGAAGAGGTGCAAACACTAGAACCATGTGAGCCTGTGATGTCTGAAACAGAGACTGACAGAGCAGAAGAGTTTCTTGTAGAGGAGAAAGTAACCACAACTGAAGAACTAGAATCACATGAGCCTGTGATGTCTAAAACAGAGACTGGCAGAGCAGAAGAGTTTCTTGTAGAGGAGAAAGTAACCACAACTGAAGAACTAGAATCACACGAGCGTGTGATGTCTGAAACAGAGACTGACAGAGCAGAAGAGTTTCTTGTAGAGGAGAAAGTAACCACAACTGAAACTAGAATCACACGAGCCTGTGATGTCTGAAACAGAGACTGACAGAGCAGAAGAGTTTCTTGTAGAGGAGAAAGTAACCACAACCGAAGAACTAGAATCACACGAGCCTGTGATGTCTGAAACAGAGACTGACAGAGCAGAAGAGTTTCTTGTAGAGGGAAAAGTAACCACAACCGAAGAACTTTTGTCCAAAAAGCCTTTTGCTGCCCTGGAACCTGCCAGTGAGACTGATGAGGCAGCAACAAGCAAGGTGTCAAGACTCACCTACATGGCTTTTGACAATATGGGTTTCACTGAGGAGGAAGAACCAGAAGGCCAGCAAAAACTTCCAAGACAGGAAACACGTGAAATCTCTCCTGAAGATCTTGAAGAGAAACCATACACATTTGATTTTCCTGATGACTACAAACAAGAACTTGAAGCTCAAAGGCAGTATGAGGCTGCTTTCCATCCAGAAGAGTGGGTCACTGGTGGTGAGTTGATGGAAGAGAGAGATTCTGAAGAGGAAGAAGATGAAGAAATCATTGTTGCTCAGCAAGAAAGTGATGTGGTGTTGAGCTATGAGGCAACAACGGAAGACTCAGGTGCTTACCTGATCGAAGTTGAAGAAAAAGACGTTCCCCCAGAAGACATCACTCAACATGACACATCTGTGTCTGACCAGACACAGCAAGATGCAGAGGATGTGGAATCTGAACAGCCAACACCTGCTGATGTTATCGACACTCCAGCTGAGATCATAGAATCTTCTTCTGAGAGTAGTCCTGATAATGATGTGGAAGTGTTTGATGAGTCAACAGGCACTTACATTAAAATGCCCTGGGAAATAGCTCACCAGTACAAACGCCAGTTTTCAGAGTCTTTTGTTCATCAAGAAAAGAGTGTGCTTCTCACACAGCAGAACCAGTCCATTGACCTGGGCACTTTCTACAGAAGAGAAGATGATACAAGTTATCCCAGTGTTTCCTTTGCTGCTGGAGATCAGGGTATTCCAGAAGAACAGGAGCCCAAAAAGACGAAAGTTACTTTCGACCTGTGTTATGAAACGGCAACAGAGATTCAAGAGCATGAGGTCAAAGAAGACATTGTTCCTGGAACAGACACAGCCCTTCCAGAAAAGGTCCTTGAGCCTCATGATCAGATTGAACATACACATGAAGAAGAGGTCATAACCAGCATTCAAGAAAGTCGACTGCAAGTGAAGGAAGAAATGTCCAAGGATTCTAGCTATGACTCTGATTATCTGATTGCTGGAAGAGTTACAGCGTCTTCGACAACCTGTTTGTATGATGTGCTGCAGTCAGAAGTAGAGAAAGAGACATCATCAGCCCTGCCCAGACCCACTGAGCCTGTTGTGAGTGTTGTCAGCATGGAGTCCAGGCTTGCTCAACAAGAACTGCTACAAGAAATGGCAGATGAAAGAGACCGATCTGTGTCACCTTCAGGGGAAGAGTTGCCATCAGCATTTCCAACTCAAGTTGAGCTTGAAGGTGCGATTGTTGAAGAACCTGAACCTGAATCCCAAACCACTATTCCCCAGGTTCCTACCACTTTCCCAATGGCTGTGCATTCACTAGGTAAATCCCTAGCTGATAACGAAGTGTATGAATCATCAGAAACTGAGCGAGACTCAACAGAAGAGAAGCTGTCCCCAATTGACGAAGGACCCAGGGTAGATGACATTGAAGATGATGATGCACCTGCAAAATCAATCCCACCTGAAAAAAAAGTAACGTTCCAGACAGACACTCTGAGTACACCTCATGCTTCAGAGCAATCCACTGATGAGTTCAAGATGTCCACTTCTTCCTCTGAAATGTCAGTGGAACCCACTCTCCTGGCTGCCTCCTATGAACTGGACACTGGCAGAGTGTGCCATGTTGTGTCTGCCTTTGACATATCACCTGACTCTGTGGAAAAGAAGTTGACACCCAATGCCCCTGCCAAGTCCATCTTATCAAGCCCAGAAGATGATGTGTTTTGAGACTGATGCCTCACTTCTGCGAACTGAAACAGCAGAGACACCAACCAAAGAAGATTCAGAAGAGCTGACAGTAATCAAACGGTTTTCTTCAGACTTTGTACCATCCCCACCAACTTCCACACCAAGGGATGGTGCAACTCTGGATGTGCATACAGCCAGCGATTTAGCCCAGGCCAGTTCAGTCTTAGAACACATTAAGACAGAGGTGGCAGAAGAGGAAGACTTAGAAACCGGACACACCATTGACGACTCTACTGTTCATGATGAAGACGAGCTTAGTTCACCCTTTGAAGTGATGTCACCAACTGAATTGCAGGAAACAACTTTCATGGCTGCTGACACATGCTTTGGACAGATGGCCACCTCCGCTGATTCCGCGGCTTCGGGAAGTGACTTTGCTGACATAGTGACTTCTGATATCAAAGATGATGTCATGACGAATGGTCCAACTGAGGTGGAGTATGTGGCAGAGTATGATGCCGAAGCAGGGAAAGACCAAATGATGGCCTCTGATGAGTTGAAAGAGCAGCTAGAAGAAGCAGTCATGAGTGATACAGAGTGTGAAGAACAGGAAGAGGAAGAGAGTGGGTTAGCAGCTGCAGTGTGGACAGCTGAGGAAGAGAAAGGTGCCAGTGGTGCTGAAGCAACACTGTCTGAGCTCCAGTTGCCTCCTGGAACTGAGTGAACATGTCCATGTCAGACCAGACTCTGTATGGCCTGGAGATGCCTTCAGAGGAAACGGCCACAATGTCAACCATCTCTGCAAAGAGACCTGATGACCAAATCTGAAACAGACCAAGACTCTGACCGCACTCAACCCCCAACTGAAGTGACCTTCAGAACAGATGAACAGGTGTCAGATCAGGTGGAAACCTCTGCTGAACTGAGAGCTAGTGCGCTCTTTGAAAGTGATGAAATCACTTCTGCTGAAGCCACACCAATAGCTGCAGTACCAGACCAGCAACAAGTGGTGGAGGACAGGGAAGATGAAGAAGAAGATGATGCAGTTGAAGAAATTGAAGAAGAAGCTGTGGCACATCCTGAAACCCTCACTGCAGCAGTGACTGAAGAGCCATACCAGCTTGACCCAGGCTCCCTGTACCCAGGGAAGCGAGCCCTTGAATTCAGATTCCTGTTACTACTGATGTCACAGAAGACCCCCAACAATTCATGAGGAGGAAGGAGAACATGAAGAATATGAAGGAGAACCATTCCAGAACGAAGATTGGAAGACGACTTTGACTTAGATGATGACAATCTTCTGGGGGAAGCTGCAGGTGGAGAGGAGGAGTTCATGGAACAAGAGGCAGAGGAGATGGAGTACATGGAAAAACCAGAGGAAGAACTGCTTCGTTTGAAGGATAGCAAGCCTGAATCTGAGGATGAAGATGAGGATCAGCAACAGGGAGAGAATGTTCAGGCAGCTGGCCTGTTAGGTGTGCAGGGATATGATGACCTTGAACGACCTCTGTCACCTACTCCTGATGCTTTTCGGCAGATGTTCTTTGGCAGGGAAGATGACAAAGAGCCTGAAAGCCCAGCTCAATCTGGTGCTGAAGAAGATATAGAAAAGACCGCAAGTCACTTTGTGGAAACAATATTAGAAGATGTGAAAGAGAAAGTGCAAACACTGTCATCAGCAAAGTCTGCTGAAAAAGAAGAACTCACAAAGCTAGAAGACACAGAAGATGCTGCAGTGGAAGAGGATAGGAAATTAGAGTTTGAAGAACCAGAAGATGAGCTACCAGAGGATAAGCAACAGAAGGACGATGCAGAACAGTTAGATGAATTTTTGCCAACAGCTTCAGCTCGCACCCAGCAGACAAAAACAACTGTACTTATGAAGCAACTTTCAGAGGACATTCCAGGCATCACTATCACTGAACATCTGTCAGGGGTTGACTCAGAAAACATAGAAGAAGAGGAGGAAGTGGATGAAACTGATTTCCCCATTGCTCAAGATGATTCCCGTGTCCAGTGTGTTCCTGAAGAGGAAGATGAAGAGCAGAAAAAAGTTCCAGCTGGTGATGATGTAGATGGAAGAGAGGATGACAGAAGAGAGGATGAACTACACTTCATTGAAACCTCAGCAGATACAGAAATGCAGTTTGAAATGACCATCGAACAACCAGAGGGCAAGCCTCAGTCTTTTTTAGCGGGGAGTGATCCAGCCTCAGCTCATACATTTGCATCTGCTGGGCATCTGCCTCTCAGAGATGTTTTCTTCCTCTGTGTCATCATCAAAGGTGGAAGCTGGAGCTGGATCGGATGAAGAATTTGAAATCATGGAAGCTGACATCAAAATGCAAGACTATGCTGAACCTTTGAGCCCAGAAGACCACGGGGATTCTTCCAGTGTAGATAGTTTTTTGCTACTGTAGTAGCAGCTGACGCTGAGGATGAAGACGAAAATGAAGATGAAGGCGATGTAGAAGACAGACTGGCAGAAATTGCTTCGATGTCATCCTCAATGCATTCAGACATGCAGTTAACACAAGCAGAAGTGGATGAAAGATTTGAGGAAACTGAGGATGAGGAAATAAAAAATCCCACAGGAATGGCCCAAAGCAAAAGAATCTGTCAAGGAATCAGACTTCTCTTCTTCCACTGAAAGTGATCGCTATGATTCCAAGGAAAATGAGCTTTCATCTTCAGTAGAAAGTGACAGGTATGCTGGCAAAGAAGAGCTTTCTTCTTCTGTTGAGAGTGATCGGTATGGTAGCAATGTTGAAATGTCTTCCTCAGTAGAGAGTGATCGTTACGAGTTTGTAGACAGAGCTGCATTGTCAGTCATCACTGAACTGTCCGAGGAAGAACAGTTTGAAATGATTGAGAAGGATGACTTAGGAAATGAAACTGGTCCCGAGTCAGATCCTCAAGAACAGTTCCATTGCTCTCCCCCAGAGGGTCCTTCACGATCGCCTGGTTTTGGGAGCACTCGATACTTCACTAAACCACTGCATGACAAAGATGATGCTTCAGTTTCCTCTTCACTGCTTGAGTTTGAAAGACTTGAGAAGCAGATGGGTAATTCAGGATCCAGCTCTATTGACACTTCAGACAAAGAGAGTTTTGGTGGTTCATATGATGAAAGAAAACATCATGAGTTTCTCGTGTCATCCTTTGAGGATAAAAAATTTGAATATGGATCATTCGATGAAAAGAAACTGTTGAGGTACAAACGAGAAATGGAAAGAGACGATTTCTCAACAACTTCCTCACCTGGCAGAATTTGAAAAGCTTGAACGACAGATTGACCAACAGGGCTCCAACAGTTCAGTGGAGGAGAAGTGTGCTGCAGAAAGCAAGAGCAGTGGGTGGAAAATCTGGCTCTGGCTCTGGTTCTGGCTCAGTGGCAGGCTCAGTGTCCCTCACTGACTGAATTTGAAAAGCTGGAGGCTGAACTAGCAGCAGCAGATTCTGATGACAGACGCAGCTCAGTGGACAGTTCTCTGCAGCGAAGAAGTGAGACCTCTTCTTTAGCTTCCCTGAATGAATTTTGAAAGACTAGAGCGAGATGTGCTGGCGAACAATGAACTGGAAGCTGAGGCACAGAAGATTGTGTCGTATCTTGAGGCAGGCAGTCTTGATTCAGGTCGCATGTTCTACTACAGCAGTTCTGTCGGTTACAGTAGTTCTGATCTCAGTGAAGGGGAAGCAGCCAAAAAGGAGCAGGATAAGGACTCTCTTGAGGGTCAGGATGCAGTAGAGCATGACTCACTGAGTGAAGGAGAGGACAAAGATGATGAACCAGACTCGCTGGATGCAGAGATACCTCAGAGATGACAGAGATGACGTCAAGTGTCATCTTTGCTGGACCAGAACCACACGCCACTCCTGCAGGGGCATCTCATGACATGGACACAGATTCCTTGGCTGGAGAGTGCATCATGCAGCTGTGTCCACCGATTCCCTTGTCCTTACTCAGCAGATGCGTACCTCTGATTCCACCAAATTTGACACCGACTCCCTGCTAGAGCAGGAAGATATCATGGTGAGATCTGTGGATTCTTTAGAGCAGGAAAAACATTCTGACAAGTGTGATCAAGACTCTTTGCAAGAAGATGTAATGCAAACATCAACAGACTCATTAGAACTGGTTCAAGTAGAGCAGCAAATACCTGACAATCTCATGTTGATGTCAGTAGAATCAGCACATTGGAGTATGGGGAGTTCAGGGGGAACTATGTGTAGGTCGGAGGAGTCGCATACTGATTCTCACGATTTCATGCAAGTCTCTGCAGAATCGATTGAAGATCTGAAATCATCTCACACTGAACAAACTTTGAAGACTCAGCTAACAAAATCATCTGAGTATGTGCAGGAAGGAGCCTCCATAGAAGTGATGCATTATACTAGCAGTAGCACCACAGTAACCAAAACTCAGGTGACAAAATCTTTCGTTGTTGACGAAGATGCCAATGTGATGGAGTCCAGTGGCTACTCTCAAGATGATGATGAAGAAGATGAGAAGGAGAAGGAGAGCCCTTTCATGACTTGGGGGACCTTATCAAGAACAGAAGAAAGTGTACACAATGACTGAGTGGAGGCCTTGAGAAGAAGAAAAAAGGAAGCCCTAGAGGAGCATTCAGGCACCTCCTCTCCACAATCAGCCGAAGGCGAACCCGGTGAACCCGAGGTACTTTCCACATTGCCAGCATTGTTTACATGTTGTCAACATGACTTTTTGTTTCTTTGCTTAGAGGTTAGATGGTGAGCTTCCTGCTAATGTGCACTGCTCTTTAAGCATCCTGCATGGATATTGCTTCTGGGTTCATGTGTCTCATGGCTGACTGTGACATTTCAAAGTAAAATGTTGTTAGATTCTTTTGTTTGTTTTTTTCATGTGTGTGTGTGATCTGTCATTTTTGGTGTTATGCTGCTGTCCCCTCTCCCCCCAATTTTTGCTCAGTTTGTTTTGATCATGTTTGCTCTGTTGATCTTGTCTTAATATTGTCAAATGTTGGATTATGAAGTTATTGTATCTCTTGTTTGTGCATTGTGTCAAATGTCTTTTTATTTCATAGTACCTGTGTATAGTTTACATTTTTAGAATGTTTGCTTCTATTTTCATTTGAGCCTAACAGTGTTAATGCTATTGGGGGTTTGGAAGAAATGAAATTTTCTCTTTTTTTTTCCATTCTGTAGAGTCATTAGGATTTCTTTTGCTTTCATTTGGGTTGTGGATTTTATATCTATAGTTAAATATCAGCATTGATCTTCCATGGATATGTGTACGTTGGTGCACATACTGAAGAAAATTTATGTGATGTGTTATTACAATTGACAGGCGTAATTCTGGGGCCAATAATGAAAACAACAAAAGAAAAACCTGATTTTAGGCCCTATGGAGCAAGTGTTTTCATTACTAGTTTTGAAGCAGACATGTTATTCTGCCATCTTTTTTACAAGAAAATGTAGCTTTATGCAAATTCCAAAGGGGCTTAACCACAATTTTGTAAAGGCTCATACTTACAATAATACTTAAGATGCACAGGGCAACAGTCTAGGTTTATGTCTCTTTAACACACAGTAGTTAATTACAATGATGCTGTTTGTAACATCTGGAACTTTGGCTTTCCCCTCATGCTGCAGTCATAGTTCTTTAGTGTAAATTCATACACTGCACCATGAAACATGAAGTTTCTTTAGTTGATATCTCTCAGACAAGATGTAGCAAAAAACTGGAGTCATCTCACACATATTTACCAGAATGCAGAAATCATGACAGCTGTCAGTGATATTTTAGGGCTGTTCTGTTCTGTTTCCATCATATGTGTTTAGGAAACAGGAAAGCAGGAGAATGGGGATAAGTCAGATGTTTGGTGACCGAGAGAGATGGTTTTGATAGATGCACTACACAATGATATCATTGGTGTTTACTTCTGACGTAGAGATGGTATATGATTTTTGTTTGTAAACATGGCACTCCGCATGACTTTTCATGTTGGGATATTGGTCCATGTCCTGGATATAATTAGAAGATCCAAACTTAGATTAGCACTTTTTTTTCAAGTATCTTTTTTTTTTTTTTTTTGTATAGGTTACTCTGTGATCACAATGTTTAAATGGCTTGTTAGCAGCACAGATGAAGTAACAATTCAGTTTCAGTTTTGCCCAAAGATCTTTTTACATGGAAGTGTTTGCATGATTATCATCTGCATTACTCTTCACTAGACACCAGACTCTGTTCATTTATTCCATGCTATAAACAGAAGCAGGTGAAGAAGGAAAAGACAAATATATTCATAACATTGTTTGAAATATTTGTCTGGAGATTGGTGGAATTTGAGCCCCCCCCCCCCCCCCTGCCCCCCTCCCCCCCATATGGCATTTTTTTTTTTTTCAATCATCCCAAGATAACATTCTTTCTTTCAATATTTGCATTGAATTTTGTCAGCTGGATGTTATTTTAACAAAATGTTATGGCTAAAATTGTTTTATCCCCCCACCCCTTCCCAATCCTGGCTTCCCCCAAGCAAATTAACAATTTGGTTTTTGTCAATGTGTTGTATGACTTCTGAATGTAACTAGTTTGGAGGAAAATTGCATATGTTTACATAGATGTTCATATAAATTGTGTTTGCTGTCCTTGCCACCTACTGTTGCACTACCTTTGAATGTCAGTTGTGCATCAGTGTTGCATTTGATTATATACCCCTTATTTTCTGTTGTTTAAATTTGGGTCCCCTTGTGTAGATGTTCTTACCGCATTGGGTTTTTTTTTTTTTTTTTTTTTTTTTACTTTCTGTTTTTTCTGTGATTTGCTCCCAAGCACCCAAATTATCCCTCCCATTCCTGTCTTTATAAGGTTGATCTTTTTAATTTCTTGCACCATTTCAAGCAGTTGTTTTTGTTCATCAGAGAAAAACTATTTTTGTTTTGTTTTATGTTTTTTTTTAATCCGTGCAGTAACAGCAGGTATTTTCACCTGGGTCTTCTCATGCTTGCCCTTTCCCCCCATTTTCTGAGCTTTCCTTTTCAGACTGTGTTCGCTTTTGATTTTTTTTTTTTTTTTTTTTTTTTTTTTTTAACAAGTTTCTGACCCTGACATTGGGAGTGGATTTCAAATGTAGATATTTTACATTTTATGCTATCTCTTTGCTTTTACATGTTTGCCAGATTTGCGATAGATGTGTATAAAAAAAAATGCTATGCATTTCTTACTGAGTGATGAAGTCTCATGAAATGCAAGAACATTCTGATATACTTTAAATTGATTCATTATTTCATCAGAGAATCAGTAAATGTATTATGCTGGTGATGAGATGTGCGTGTTTTGTTTTGTTTTGTTTTGGTTTGGTTTTTTTTGCAAAAGTATTTGATGACCTTTGATCTCTGTGTGTTGTAAAAAGTTAGAGATGATACCAAGTGGTCAGGGTCACACAAATGATAATAATTTCCATGTGAATAAATGCTTCAATAAACATGAGTCAAAACTTTGATCTTTACTAACCATGTTATGTATTTAATCATTTTCTCTTACCTGTGAACATATGCTTCATAGCAAAACATGGACAAATTGCTATTTTATGGTCTAAATCTATGTGAAATTTTGATTATGCTATTTATACTGTATACAAAAAGTCAGTGATTGGTTATTTTGTAAAAATGCTAAATTTTTTAACAAAGTTTCTACTGTCTGTGCACAAAGATATGTTGTATGATTTTTTATTTTTGATTTTCTTTAGCATGCTGTGTGTATATCATATGTATTTCTTTGTAATTTAGACACTTATTTTGTGTGAAAACAGAAGCATATTAATGTGATTATTTTGTTGTTTGGATTTTGCTCTTCAGTACCATAATGGTATTCAATTATACTTATTAACTGAAGAAAAACCTTTTCCCAAGGGAAAACCAGATAATTGTTTTGCATGAAAATATGTGATAATGTTGTTGAATGGTGACAGTAATACCTTATTTACATGCATAACATTCAGGGACAGCATGAATATATGAATTTGTTGCGTGACCATGCTCCTTTGGAAAAAAATATTGCCATAAAGATTGAACAATGTATTATGTATATATATGGTATCAGTTTGTTAAAATGCACCTTTATATGAAGTGATTAGTGTAATTTGCTCTTGTTGTCATTGATTGATGTGGTTTTTTTTTTTTTTTCCCTTTCTTTCTTTTTTTTTCTTGTTTGAAATATCATTGTCAGTATATGATAATATCAAGAAAATTTGCTCGTTTGGGGTACAGCGGACAGATCAGGGGAACGCAGTCTTTCAGAAGAGGAGGAGGATGCCACTGGCGTGTATGTTGACTTGATGTTGAAAACACAGTCTTGATGTCTTTTTGTTTCTTGTTATTTTTTTCCCTTAGGTGATTTAATTTCAGCTTCATAGATATTTGTTTGCAGAGCGAGAGGAACCATGCACAATATGTCCACACTGGTTCCGGCTTTTGGTCTGTTTGGTTATATTTATGTTCACTGCTTTATCCATTGTGCAGGGTTTTTTTCTTCTTTTTTTTTTTCCCTTTTTCCTTTTTTTTCACAACAATGTTTTAATGTCTCTTTTTTTCCACTTGAGTTTACTTGGTTTTTGTTGTTTCTGTTATCATGTATGTGATGATGTTAATGTTATCTGTGAAAAATTTAGCTTGTGGGTTCCTTCACCCCTGTTCAACAGAGCTTCTGTAGACTACAAATAAATAGATATATTCATGTATATAAGAGGTATAAATTAGTATTGAATTCAGTCCCTGGTCCTTCGGTTTCCAGCACTGTCCTAGTGTAACATTATTGCTCTAAATGAAAGGAAACAGCCCGTTAGTGAGTTCTTTCCAAGTCTAGATTATTCCTGTGAACTGCCATTTCAGGCCGTGTAGCCTATCAGGCTTGCTACTGGCTCTTGGTTACTCTCTGTCAAGAAGCACTTTCACATGACCACATAAAAGAAGAAGAAACTCCCCAAATTCAGGTATATCCTCTCAGCCATGTGAAAAGTATCAGATAAGGACATACATTAGCACCCAGTGAAGGAGAAATTTAGAATTTTGATTAAAATGGTAAGTTAAAGTTAGTCTTAAAATCAAACAGTGAGGAAGTTAAAAAAAAAAAAAGAAAAACAGGAAAGGAAAAAGACAGCCCAGGGGACCGCTTATGAGGGACTCCACTTTGCAGAATGGTGACTGTAAGAGACAGGACATGGAAAATAGAAATGTTGATAAATCTGGGACCGGTGCCTTCGAAATCTGGAAACAAAATGGCCCAAACATTGAAAATGAAATCTACAAAAACAAGAATTATGTGAAATGGTAGCCTAATTCATGGTTTGTTTGAAACCGTTAAGCAGGAGTATATAAAATGATTCTTGACTGCTGATCTTTCAGGATGTTTTGAAGATTTACAGTAGAAAAAAAAAAAAAAAGAAAAACAGAACAGAAATTGTCAACATTTGGAACATAGACCGTGTTCGGGACTGATGACATCAAATGGAAGACAAATAGATATGTATGGATAATGGCATATAAAAAGATATGCATGAAAGGACAAATAGGTGTTTAAAGGTGTGTGTGTGTGTGTGCGCATGTGTGCACGCGAGTGCATGAAATATCAGGAGTGTGTAATCCATATCAGCGGACTGTCATGTGCTTACCCCTCCGCTTTCTCCCATTCTCCAGTTACCCTGGTAATTCTCTTTCCTGTCAGTTTGAATGAAACTTGTCTCATTTAACCCTAGCGCTTTTCTTTCTCTCTCAATACATTTAAATCCAAGTCTCTTTTTGCCACAGTCGGAACTCTTAGTACATCTTTCTTTCATGGGATTTTTCAGCCATTGATTACCTCGTAGTTGAGCTCTATCTACTGAGAGAATCTGTCTTTGGAACTGTTGAATCAGCTTCCTGACTAGCACTGCAGGTTACTGCATCTTCCAAGCCTGATTGATACTGGGTTTATGTTATGAAAAGAAGAGTACTCTACGGCTCTGTCAAGAGTCTCAGTCCGAAATGGAACTTCATGACATTGAAGAATTATGTACCGATAACTTCAAACTAATGCTGCTTTTGGTACCAGTTCACCTAACTCATTGTTACGCACTCATCTAGTATGTGGTTGGTGAATAGTTGCCACAAGTAGAATAGTTTGAGTTATGGGCTTGTAGTGGTTTACTCTAAGAGAAAAAAAACTACTTTCCTCATTTAGACAGTAATTGTGGTCAGTTGTAGGGAGGGGTGAAAGGGCAAGGGTTGGGGAGGGGGCTAAATGTGTGAGTGCCCTGTGTTGATCAGATCATATCTGAACCTCACTGAAGTGAAGCCCCATGATGACTTGATAGAGATTGCTCCCAAGGGACTGCCGAGACTGAGGCTGTGACAGGACATCCCTGGATATGGCATTGTTGAGATGAGCGATAATTAAGTATGTGGGAGTGTTGCCTTTGAGAGGTCATGCAAGATGAGACAGAAAAAAAATGAATAAACAAATAAATGAAATACTGATAACATCAGCAGTAAAGAAGAAGATACTCAAGTTGTTAAATGTGAGCAATCTTGTGCACTTCTTTCTGCACCAGTTTGTCCAGAGATTTACCTCAAAGATGTGCATGTATATATGTGCGTGCACTTGTGAGTGTGTGTGTGTGTGTGTGTGTGGTGTGTGTGTGTGTGTGTGTGTGTGTGTGTGTGTGTGTGTTCCATCTTTGGAAAGCTGCTTGTTACAAAAGTTGTAATAGATCTGAATGAAATTCATGTTTCCAGAAAAGTATTCAGGAAGAGTTTACATATGTGTGGCTTCCTATCATCAATTTTTCCTGTTCCAGTTTTTTTTCCCCCCAATTTTTGTCTGGTCAGATTTTCTTAAATCGAAGAATCATTCACCTGTTCTGTTTCTCTACTGCTTTAAGTCAGTGTTGAATGTGTCAGAGTAGTTCTGTTTGTGCTCTGAGATTGTTTCTGTCTGGTTTTTGTGTTCCAGTGTGTTGTATTTGTAAGGTGGTCTTAAAAGCTGCAAGTCTTTCTAATTCACAAGGACAGCTTGTTTGCTATGCCACTGTGTACATTTCTTTGCTTGGTTACCCTGTCCATTCTGGATATATGGTTTTTGTTATTGCTTTTCGTTTTGACCTGATTCACTTCATGCCATTAATTTTTCTCTTAAAATCTTTTTTTTCTTTTTTATCTTTTATGGTTCAGTACCATGGTAACTTGTCAGGGGCTAGAAACAACCTCCAAACCATGAGAAATCCACTGTGTCAAGTCAAACAGATACATTTCAATCCCTCTCCCCTCCTTTTTCCATTCAGTATCTTGGAAAGGATAAGTGATGGGGATAAACTACACTACGAAAATTCTCCTGACCAAGATGGTCAGATAGCGAAGGAGACACCACCATTCTGCTTGATTGCAGGTGAAAACAAATGAGATCATTAATTATAAGTAACTCATTCTGAAGGTCTCACAGAATTAAAACAAACAGATGAAAATAAATAATTAGGAAAAGAGGAGAAAAGTAGAGAAACAAAGTATAAGGACATTTCCAGAACAGAAGTTCCAGAGAATAAGTCTACAGTTTATAACTGAAGGACACACCCTTTGCACAAAACTAATTACTAATTTGAGAGAAAATTAACTTTCTCCCTGCCTCCTCTTCGTCTGAGAATACAGTGACTGAGGAGACAGTACATTTGTATGGAATTAATTTATATGTTGTGTGTGTGTTTGTGTGTGTGTGTGTGTGTGTGTGTGGATTTTGTTTACGCAAATTGCCTGGGTGTATTATTGGGGGGTTGAATATCTAAAATTATTGTCAGTGCAGGCAGTTTGTGACACATTTGGTTCATTTATTCATTCCATTGCTTGTACTTTTCAGGTTCCCATGGTGAATGGAGATTGCAAATCCCCTTCAAAATTTGGCTTTGTCAAAGAATTGCTGTTTTTGTTCATCCAAATTATTATATTTTCCATCCTCAGAAGGCTGTCAATTCTTGATGTCTTTTTTTGTTGGTTTGTTTGCATGATTTTGGGGTGTTGGCAGTTTCTTGTGTTCTTATCTTGTGCACAAGTAGGAAGACAAAGCAATATACTTCACAATTCTTTCTTCACTCAGCTGATTCTTTCCATTCACTTTTAATTGCATTTTTGGCACTGTCTACTTCCAGTCTTATTCTAATTCATTTGACTGTATTTAACTTACATAGTAAAGAAACACAGTTGTAAATACATAAATGTATGGGATCTTCTTTCGTAAATGGTTTGATCTGCTTTCCTTACCACTGATAACCAGTAAAAATTGAACCAAACTCAGTCTCTTTCTCTTCCCACATGCATACGTATTTCCCAGTCTGTATTATTCTGTTCTGTCTACACTCGCCTGGTCACTGTGTCAAATCGTCAGCTTTCATTCTACCCATCATTCTTTCTGTGTCCCTGTCTTTCCTTTCTATCTCCTCTTTGATCTCTGTCTCTCTCCTTCCTCCTCCTCTCCTTAAACTCTTCTTCCACTTCTTCCCTCTTTCTCTACATCCTCTTCCTCTGTTTTTATTTACAGCTCTATATCCTTTTTAATGTATGTTTGCTTTTAGCATCAAAAGTTTTGTATGCATGTTTTCGGCATCCATACAATGCATATCATGTGAAAAGGCTCTCTCTCTCTCTCTCTCTCTCTCTCTCTCTCTCTCTCTGTCTCCCTCCTTTCCTGCCTCCCTCTGTCCATCTGTCTCTCTTGTCCATGCTCTACAGGTCCCTCCATCCTGCTTTATTAACCTTGCAGTCCACTTTGTATAGTTGCAGACATAACTAGAAAAGAAAAAAAATTAGGCATCGTCATGTTCCAAAACAGGATATTGGTTCTGTACGTCTGTCTCTCTTTCCTGGTTCTTGGTCTTCTTCTCTATTTCTTTCAACAACGGCTTGTCTCTGTTACTGCTGCCATCTTTGTGCTGTCTGTTTGTCTCTTCTGCTCATTTATTTATATTTATGAATCTATTCTGTCAATTCAGTCATTTTAAGTGGTAAGTTAAAAAGGAGAAAATTGGTGCCTTTGAATGTTCACTTCTTTTTTTTTTTTTTTTTTTTTAAAAGAAATTAGCTTTTGTTTTTAAAAGTTTCATTTTATTTCCTGTGTGTAAGATCTCAGCACAAGCAAACTTGTAGTAATTCAAAATGAATGAATGAATGTGTAATGTCTCATGACTATGTTTTATTTATATGAAAATCAGTAAGTGCAGACAGATGATTTCATAATCATACATTTATGTCCCACAGAAAAAACTTCAGTGTTTTAATTGGAAGATATTGCCAAATCTTTATATGGATTAATGTAAGTGTTAAAGTAATCAAGTAGAGCTGCAAGTGAAATCAGATTGTGTACATTTGTTGGTGTTTTAATTGTGGAGATACACATATGTATGTGTATGAGGGGAGGGAGGGAAAGGATAATATTTAACTTTTGAATGAACATGTGTGTCTATATGTAAGTGTGCAGGCAAGTGTGTGTGTGTGTGTGCATGCGTGTGTGCGTGCGACAGAATCAAGAAAATTGTGTGGGTGGTATGATTGTGTATATGCATCTTTGATTTAAAAGAAATAATGAGATATACCATACAGTACTTCAAATTTGATTGTAACTTCCATATAACCATGTAAAGAGGAAATTCAAGTAACATGGTTAGATTGACGCCAGACTGATGATGTTGTGTGTGGTGATCTCGTCTTTGCAGGAGACAGTATTGACCGGGCAGACACCAGCAGTGATGATGGCTACCTATCTCACAGGTAAACACAGATGTGATACGGCATTTTGTTTTATGAAACTCAAACAAACATGAACAAAAAAAACAAACCTGCAAGAAGTTTGTTTCATGCTCCTATGATTGATAAGCTCAGTGCAGCAACATTATAAAGATTGTGTGTGTCTGTAGTTAAAATTTACTAGTTAACATTTTTTTTGTAAATATTTGTTATGGGAGCAATCACTGGATGTCCTGATTCCAGTGCTGGTAGTAACCCAGCTCACTGAGCAACAAGTGAGATAACCATTTTACTATCATTTTGGAATCAGTTCACATGAAGAACATAAAGAGGTATTCAGAATTTGAGTGTCACCATTGGTGAGATTTTTGCTTATAGCACCGTTTTTCAATTCAGGTAGCCACATTCCATCTCTGTTGTTGTTGTTTTTATGTTTATGTGCATGCTGTTAGTGTGATACAACTCACTGGTACATAGTGACACGCTCTTGCACAGAATGAAATTTAACTTTCACCAGTTTAGACATTTAGTCACTCATTTTGTGCAGAGACAGATCTTAAGATGAAGATTGCACACACAAATATGTCATACATCTATATGTAGGTGAATGTCTTCAGAATTTGAAAACATAAAGAAATCTGCAGAATCCAACCATAAAAAATGTTTTTGGTTCCCGAAGCAGTATCAATGAAAAAAATCCAAGTGCATGGCATCAAATGTAGATATTCAGTAAGCAGGGGAGCGAACTGATGAACATATGCACAAGGGTGTGTCTTGTTTGCTTTTAACGTGCATACAATTTTGTTAAGTCACATCTGTAAACAATTGGGTCATTGTAATAGTACAGTTAAAGCTGTACATGTGCTTTTGCATGGGTGCATGTGTGTGTGTATGTGTCTCCATGGTAAATTTTAATGTTGGTATTTTCTAACCAAGTACATACATTAATGTCATCAAACTTAGCAGAATGATAAATGTTTGGAATATGTTTCTAGCTATCACTTCGGTAAAGATGTCATCAAACCATAATGGCCATACATCTGTGATGAAACATTTTCAGTACTTTATTCAATATTACAAAATCAGTCTTTTTTCAGAAATGTTGATCACTTACAATCATTTCTTCAAGCACCAATGAATGAGACATGTTAAAATATTACTTACATTTGTAACAAAAATTACATTCTGTCAAGATCAGATCATTTTATCCTGTTTTTACCCATCTGAGGTGGAGATAAGGCCAAATGTATTACTTGTTATATAACTAAGTGTGTGTGTGCGTGCATGTGCATGCATACTAAACATAGTATAGTTACGCTATCAAAGTTCATCTTTATGGTCAGTCATGGCAGTGAAGCAGCATTGGAGGGGACAATCAAAGCATTTTCACCCCATGTTTCAGCAGTAACCGATCTTAAAATCTATAGGAATGCATTGTAAGTTTCATATTGTTGTCAAAAGAAATACTTTTCAGGGGAAAATTCTCATTCGTTGTCTAAAAACACTGTGACTTGTGATGTATATTATTTCATATGTGAGTGAATTCAGGCTGATGAGCATTTTGATTGTGTAGATAACCTGCAGATTTTAAGCAAGGGAAAAGAAAAGGGGGGGGGGGGGAGGGGGGAAGAGACTTGAGTGTCTGAAATGGGTGGGGTGGGGACAGTGGGATGAATTTGTTACCTACAATGGTGAGCACGTGGCTTATTGACTTATTGGCAGAGCAGCCAGTGCCAGTCAAAGATCAGGGCATTTCTGCATGCTGCAAAGAAATGCTACATAAAGAAGAAGAGACAGAGTAAGGGAGGGACCAGGGAAATAACAAAAAAAAAGAGAAAAAAAAAAGCAAGGGAAAAGCATGCAGTGGAGAGAGGGAGGGTAAAATGGGGAAAGGCAAAGAGTGGGTAGATAGCACTGCAGTGTATTGAAGAAATAGCTTGCGATGTGGCCTGCTTCTGTCAGTGCTGACTGCCATGTGCATGTTTTGTGGTTGACTTCCAATAGTGTTTGAATTATCTATACACTCCAGTCCCTTCCCACCCACCCTGTGCCCTTCATCCTTCTGTTCCATGTATCCATCACATGGGAGTCTGATAGGCAAGTTGCCTGCCTTGTTCGTGGTTTTTCTTTTTTGTTTGTTTGGGTGTGGGTTTTTTATTGTTTTTGTTTTGTTTGTTTTAATGCATGTTTTCACACACAGGATATCATCTGCCTGCCTGTTTAATGCTGAAGTGATCAAGCACAGTATTTAATTTTAAGGAAATGGCTTGTGAGATGGATGGCATTTCCAAAGCTCGGAGAGCTAACATCTAAGTTCACTGCAGATTTTGCCTCTGAAAAGTGCAAAAAACAAAACAAGCAGTCCATTCCCCTAAACAGATCTGTTGTTGAGTAACTCTTCATTTCATGTGTAAAAGTCACACTTGTATGTGTTGGTAAACTTTCTTACATAATATCACTTTGAGTGAAAAGGAAAGATATGAACTGAAGAACCACAGGCTTTTCCCCTTTGGGTGTGACCATCTCTGTACTGATTAACTTGGTGATACAAACATCCAGTCGATAGCCATGGGCTTTCCACCTCCTGTGCTGACATGTGTGTACTGACATGCTGTCCAGGGTTGTGATGAAGAAGGAGGTGCACAAGAAGACAGTGATCAGACCCGACGGGCAGGAGGAAACGGTCATCAAAGAGGAAAGCCAGATTCACCAGGACTCGGAGCCCCCTGAGGAACTGCGCGACTCCATGCAACAGATCATTAACCAGTTCATGGAGGACAACCCCCCTGTGCCGGCCATTGAGGAGGATGTAGATGAGGGCACTGAAGTCTAAGCTGTAACCCCCCGTTTCTTACTGTGTAGTCCTGGAAGGCAGCAAGAACTTCAGGTTTTTCTTAGTATAATGGGCCAAGATTAGGAACCAAATTAAGTAAGCGGGTTTATTTCTCTTTTTTTTTTTTTAATTATTAATCCATTTTAAACAAAAATCATGTCAGGGTGGTTACAAATTGAATCATTGAAGTTAAACATGAATTTGAAATGAAGAAGCCCTCCGTAGCAAAGCTTAGTATTTTGAATAAATGATATTTCTTTTGTTCAAGTTTTAGTTGCAATACCGTACATCCAACATGAACATTAACACATTAGCTAAAGATCTGAAATAGTTTTATTGCTGCCTCTGTGACTACCGGCTCTCTGTTCCAGGACAGAAAATGAAATGAGTGGATTGGGTATCCGCATGTGTTGTTCCAAGGTTGTTTGTTGACTATGAACATGAATCTTCCTCCCCATCCCTCCACACCCATTCATTTCATACTGATGTGAATTTCCTGAGCCCAGGTTCCACAACTGTGTACTGCCGCTTAAAATCATTGAGATTTTTACACATTGCTTAATTGTGACTTCACAAACTGTAACAGACAGTGACACTCCACAGTTTATGACCGATTATGTCAGGCTTCTACGCATCATTGATTCCATGGCTGCTTCCTAAGGTGATACAGATGAAAGGGAAAAATCGGAGAGAATGTGTGGACAAAATATTGTGAATGGAATTCTTTACTTCGGTTACACTTTCTTTGAATGTAAGTGTATAATGTAAACATGGGAGTGGATTTTTTTTTTTTTTACTTTACGTAAAGAAAATCTGAAACAAATAAAAATCATCTCTTCCCTTATCCCCAGTTTCTTTGTTGTTGTCAATTAAATGTTCAGATTTCTGTTATGTTTGTTGGAGACAAGTGTTTCAACATACCTGCCCCATATGCTAAGATTTGTCTCCCAACAAACTTTCAGAAACTTTCGTGATCATGTTTTAAAACTCCACTTTTATATCAACATAAAGCTCTGTAGGGAGTATGTTAATTCATAATTCACTTGACGGTAAAAAGTGATGATGAAAAGAAAATGTGATGACGAAAAGAAAAGTGCACACTACTTATTGTTTTGTCCATACCCCATCTTCAACACCCTTCTCATCTCTCTTAATTCCAAGCACAGAACTATCTTAGCAACAAGATGTCGTAACAGTCGAAAGTCTGTGGCATTGCAGATTCAGCACTTCTCACCACCTGCATTGTCACTAGATGTATGTCATTCACAGTCTGAAAATTTGATACATTTCAAGATATTGTCTTAACGTAGCATTAAGTAATTAAAGCATTGTTCTGTCTTTGAATACTGTAAATCTGGTCTTTTGTAAATGAGTGGAGTTTTAACTTCTATTTTAGAAGCCAAACTATAAATGACCATCTCTGTAGTGCTGTGTACATCTGATGATGACAAAAACGAGAGAATAGTAATTTTTTTCTTGTTTCCTTTTTTTGTTTTTGCTGTTATTATGCTTCACAAACATAGCGTTGATCCTGGTGCAGTTGATGTGTGTATATGATAAGATTGAGTCTTGTTCAATCTGGGAACGGTACTATACCACACTGCCTCACCTTTAACCAGTATAATATGCTTATGCTGTATTTTGCCATTGTATTGCCAGTTTCCTTGTCATCACTGCATATGTCCACATGGCTCATCAGAAAATCATGTGCTGGACTCCTAAGGTTTGCGTCTTGTAGCAGGCATGATTGACTTGAAGCTGAATGGATGTTTGCCCCAACATTTGGCATCAAGTTCAACATCATGTGCTGCTGGCTTAGAAGCTGAATGACCACCATGCATTGACACCAGGTCATGATCACTTTCATCAAATGAACAAAACTTCCATTTTCATGCTTGCTAATCACAGCAATCTGAATTTGGCCTTCCAGCAAAATTTCTCACATCATCTTTGTTTTCCATCACAGATAAGATGCTTTATTATTATTCTAGCACAAGTATACATGACATTTGTCTTTTTTTATATACATTTAAAATTTCATATTTTACTTGGAGTAGATGTTTTAGTCCAGGTATGTTATACAGACTTTTTTTTCTCTCCCAAAGTATTGTGTCAAATATGCCATTCCCACCCTTTTTTTATATTTGGAAAAAAAAAAACTTTCCTTTACAGCTGCTTTAACAAACCTGTCGTATGATTGTATATTCTGCAGAATGATACCATATTGTTTATTGTGAATGACAATATTCATTGGGAAGATCTTGTCTAATTATTCAGAAAAAACGATCTGATACTTAGATAGGTAAAGACACATTGTATCATGTAGTCAGATTGAAACAGATCATGCTTTTCTTAAGATCACTGAATGTTTGTCTGTCCGTCTGTCTGGGTGTGCTGTAGGTTTCTTCATCCTTAAATGGTATCAGATTGGTCTTGCATCCTTTCAGACTTATTTTCCTTGTCCAAATAAATTGCTTTGGTACACATAAACAGATACATGGTCACTGTGTATTATTTTATGTATGCATGCGAGTGCATGTGTATGCATTTAGCCACTAATCAGCGTATTTCTGACATTTAACAAAAACACATTTAGATTTTTCCCCATTAGTTTCTGGGTTTGTTTTTTTTTCGGAAATAGAAATAAAAGAAGGTGTTCATTTTTATGTTTGATTTGACTGACGTAATACCCAGTTTTGACCTGTCATAGCCTTTGTACCAGCAGTCCAGGAAGCACACAAAACCAGGTTGTCTGAATGCAGCCTACTAAAGGAGACACAGTCCTGTAGTATATTCCCATCTTTTCTGTGATGTTCTGTTTGTGTCTTTTCTGATCCAATTGACAGATAGCACATCTACCATTTGTCCTACAAACAATAATTGCTTGGTCATGGAGCCACCAGGACATTGTTGTTGGCCAGGCTACAATAATAGTAAATGAATCATAATAGTGATGATGAAAAAAAAAAAAGGATCATACAACAAAATTGCAGATACTAACAAATTCATCTTAGTAGGCCTGGACACAAAAGATGAAATCCAAATGACATCACCATAAGGGCAGAGCATTATCAAGAACTACAGAATCTGAGACTTTTACAAAATATCTGCTGTTGTCTTTTCATGAAAGTCAATTGCAAATGAACAGAATCCAATGTTTAGAACAGGAGATTTTTTCAGACAGGGAAAAAGGCAGATCTGCTAAACAGTAAAACTCCAGTGGAGTTTCTGTGAGATATTGTGACATCAAAATCCATTCAGAATTGTTGCTGGCTCTCAGCTTTTACAGTATGAATAAAACACATGATTACACTGGTCCTTTGAATATAAATGACACAATATGTCTCTTATACGGTGAATTTTCACTCGCGCAACATGATTACACTGGTCCTTTGAATATAAATGACACAATAATGTCTCTTTTATGGTGAATTTTCACTCAAATTCATTTCATTCACATGAATGAGTCATATTCCATGTATTTTTGAGGGACATGAAAGGAGACATGCACAGACAGACAGACAGGAGTAGAGAGACCTCCATGCAAACAATGAAGATTTGAAATTGTTTGCAGTGCCTGCTAAAGAGAAGCTAAGGCTCTACAGTATATACCCAAGCCAGGCTAAACAATGGTTTCTTTCTTCCAGGGGAGGGACATTCAGGCACCAGGGAGTAAATTTCCCTTTTGGGGAATGCTGCATGGTTCTAAAAGAAACATGTGGTTCCAAGGGAAGTTTCATGCTTCCCATAGGCTGTCCAACAACGTTTAGATGTATATTTTTCTTCCTCTCTTTTACTTTTTTGAAACTTGCCTTTAGGGATTGATGACCTGTACTTGTTTTCTTCTATATTTTTGTTTTTTTTTTGTGTGTTACGTGTTGAAACTATATAGCTTGCAAGAATTTTAAAGACAGTAATAGACTCTGCTGGAGAGAGCTTAAAATATCACTGTGCAACAATCCTTTCATTCTGTTTCATCCTGATGTCAACCTTGCAACACAAAACAACTGTAATGTTGATCGGGCACTGTGCATTCTCTCAAATGATTTCATCAAATTGAATGACATTTAACTGTGCTGCATCATTCCTCTGATTTAAAACCAGCTGCATTCTTTCTCCCGACAAGAGCTGATCAGGACTGAAATGTGTGGACAGAACAATTTTTCTGAACACAGTGTCTATCCATTGCATACTTAAACCATTTTTACTGTTTAACAGAATATTAATCTTTGAAATGAATCTCTCTCTCGCACGCACACACACACACACACTTTTAACAATAACTAAAATTTCCTGACCATGTCTGCAGGCGTGTTCTAGTAGCCAATCTGGATGATGCAAAGACGTATTGAAATAGGAGCTTTGAACACAAAGTGTCATATAGTTTCAGATCAGAATGAAACCCCATGGAGTCATCTTCATCCTCCTCCTCCTCCTCACTAATCATGTATCGAATTCTGTGGCCCTTCTGCTTTTCTGTGCCAACCTCAACTTAACTTCCCCTTTGTATCTGTGATGAGTTTGTGTCACCATTTTCAGAGTTGGCAAGTCCATGCATTGCAGTGCACCCTCCAGCATTTTGCATGTTGATGGCTTCCTGAGGATTGGTGGTTCTTGGACTGTACAAGGATGATCCTGCATGGTGTGTATGAGGGAGCTGGAATAAGCGGCATGCAAGCAAAGCCTCAAAAAGGGCATGGAAGAGTTGGAAGGCGCATGCACACGCAAAAAGAACAACCTTAAATAAAACAAAATGCGTACAGAGAGAGTTAAAGAAGGTTTTAAAGATCGGTTGAAACAAGCAAAAACACACCAAAACAAATGAAAATAGCATCCCATGAAAACGGCATCCCAATAAAGGGCCCAACCACTAGACACTTGAGCCATTCCCCACAAATGAAAAGTGTCTCCCTGCAGAGCTTTTCTTAGATGGTTTCTGATAAATCCTTCAGTATTTTACCAGTTTTATGCACAAAGGACCACAAAATTAATAATGATGTACTCATCTGCACATATATGCATCTTGACCATCAAACAATGCTGGGAAACTTATGAATATCCGCCCAAATGTTCTTAAATCATGGACCATGGACAGATGGTAGAAAATAGACACTTCATGAAAACAACCTTGAAAGTAACCCAAACTGACAGAATCTCACACAGAGCAAAGAACTGTGTAAAACCAATGAAAGAAAAAGGCATAACAATATGCATGGCAAGCACAATGAAGACAAAAACAAACTCATCTTCATGGTCAAGAGGAAAGACTGAATGCAAGCACTACATGCAAATGCACTTCATTACATACAACATTACATACAAATACTGGAAACACTTTATAATTCATTGTTTTTCTATTACCATCAACATCAGTATGTCTTAACTTTTTTGTTGTTGTTGTTTTATTACCATGGACATCGGTACATTATTTAAAAGATTATGTTGAAAGGGTTCTATGTCTAGCTGTCTTATTTGTTCTGCAAAAGCAAAAAGTGTCGCAGAAAAAATTTTTAAAAAATTACTGCAAATACATACATCCATGCCCATATAATGCAACCTCTAATCCACACACAAATGAATATACACATGAAATTGAGAATTCTCTTAAAAAAAATAATGATGATGACAACAAACATAATAAAATCAATCATATAAGTATGCATATTAAACATACCTGTGCCAGAAAAAAGTCAATTTCACACAAGAGGCAATTCCACACCAGTAACAATAGTCTAGCAGTTTTCCTTACACTAAACCAACACCACCATCAAAAATCCTGAAAGGAATGTTTCGATATCAATAATACCCTAGATTCTGTGCTGTTAACACCTATCTTTCTTGTGTGTCTGGCTGCTAGAACATGGATGTCTGTAAGGCTTCGATTGGCTAGTGGTAGCTGGGTGATTTTCACAAGATCAGTCATTTTCGCAGTGTCATTAATGTTGAATTATGCCACTGTGCTGTAGTGGTTACCTTCACAGGCCTATAGGCTGGGAGACTGTGCGTTTGAGTCTCATCTGAGGCCCTTATTCATGAGTGTTTTTTTTTTTCTGCCCCAGCTGGCTCCTTCCAGAATGAAGTGTGCCATGTCCTCAAATGGGAAGGCTGGAACCACAAAGTCTAGTTTCATCCATTTGTATGTCTCTCGGACAGTTGCTCACATTTTCTGACCAACCACTGCTAGTCTTTCGGACCTGGCTGACACCAGGATATAACAGAAAACATGTAGTACAGCCCTGCATTGTGTTCTCAGGCCAGAATAAAACCCCATTGCATCACTTCATCATCCTAATTCTCACTGATCCTTCAAGTCCTGCACTCCAGCTGACCTCAGTTTTGCTTTTCTGCTCTACGTCCACGATGACTTTTCGTGTCTACACATGAGGATCATCAAGTTCTTAGGTTTTGTCTTTGGATGGACACGGTGGTTTCCTCTTGAGGTGGAAGCTCACTACAGCTGTCAGCAACCAATCAATTAGGACTGTCCATAGGTGGTGCCCTGCATGTGTTGAGTCAGAACAGGCACCACTGAACACCACCCAAAGTGACACAGGAGTCGTGCAATATCTCCATCGGAGGGGTGCCTTATTATGACCTGGAAGCAACTGCTCCCTATGGACTGTGATGCTGGAGCTGCTCCAGGACAACCTGGGTGTGGCTGTATATATGATTGCTGGAGTGAGCATGGGAGTAAAACCATCACTGGATGGGAGGAAGGATGGAAGGGGGAAGTGGCGCATGGAAGGTGATGACCAAAAAAAAAAAAAAAAAAAGAGAAGAAAGAAATAAATAAATTATGATGTAGAGTTGAACTGGACTTGGAAGACTTTCACCCAATCTCATAGGCAAAGCTCTGCATATATATGTAGATTTCTCTGTGCTATGTTATGCACATTCTCTTACATCTGTAGGTGGGATTTCCCCCCCTTCTTCTGTCGAGTCAACTAAATTTTCAGACACATGACATAGACACTTCCACAGACACACAATACAGTCATATAGAGACAAGATGTTTCATTTTTAATTTTTTTTTTTAGAAAGCACTGTTAGATATAAACAAAAAGTTTCATCGTTTTCTACAAAAGGTGTTGTTGGCACATCAGAAATCTATCCAGTATGAAGTGCTTACCTGATAGAATCACAAGATCCCTTCACACACTGCTGTCTCAAACAATAACCAAATCTGCTTGTTGATCAGTTACTGGGGACATGAATAAATGTATTCTGAGAATGACATTACTGTAATGATTACAATATCATTGCTACGATACACTATATCATTGAAGAGAAAAATACATTTAGTGACAACATGCATGTATGTGTTTCTCTTTGACAATTTTATAGTTACACATGGGTTTCCTTTGTTTTTGTTTTGTTTTTACATCACTGCCATTAAATCTCCCTACTTGCGAACTCTCGACCATCAAATGAGCTACGATCTTCCAAGTCTGTGTCCACCTGACCCTCCACCAAATCCTCCACCTCCTCTGAATCCACCCCCACCCCCACCACCACCTGGCTGTTGCGGTCCCCCCTCCTTGCTGTCCCCTTCCTCCTCCTCCTCCTGTGAACGGGTTCCCTCCTGGCTGGCTTATCTTAGACACCACAACACAGCAGTCCTGCAAAAATCAGTCCTGGGATGCCAAAGAAAACTCCGGCTAGCAGGAAGCCGATGGACACGATGGGCTCAATTGTAAACTGTCCAATGTGTGAAGAGAGGATTCCCAGGGCCAAGAGTTTCTGGTTGAGTGCATCAAACATGGACACTTGCTGTCCTCCTCCCATGTACATGCCTTGTCCCTGCTCTTGGCCATCATCTGCATGTTGCACGAATCCCTGTCAGGAAGCACACATCAAATGTTTGAAAACGAATGTGACTGGTCAGCTGAGTCATTGCCCCCATAAACCAGCTATGTCTGTAAACGTTCTTAAGCTCATCATCGTTTTTTTTTTTTTCTTTTTCAAATTGCACTATGCTAAATGCTTTAGGCACAATATATTCACAATTTCCTGTCATCTGTGGGTGAAATCTCCCCACATATTCATTTCAAAATTCCTTTTTCAAACTCTATAAATGTTAAACAGTCAAAATTTAATGACTTTGCGTACAGTTTTGGGGGGGTTTTTTTTTTTAATCACCTACTCACACAAACAAAATGTCTGCTTTTGCAACACAGAATAAGTAAGAACACAGCACACCATACATCCAACCACATTGGTGGCGGAAACTATTATGTGGCATGGTCTGCCAAGATATCAGGGAAAGCCATGAACATTAGACGATGCAAGCCCAGGAATATAGAGGAGGCAAGTAATATAACTTGGGACACAAACGTCCGATGAATTTGTCAGTGGATTTGGCCTGCAAATCTTACCACTTCTTGACTAGCAATAAATTCCCTCTCTTTCTATTTCTTATTCCTACAACAATTGATTTTGATAAAGATCATGAGGAAGACAGACTCACACACATACATACCTAAATGAACAAGTGCATACATGTACAAACACTTAAATATGCGCGCACACACATATATATATATATCCACACACATAACACTGACAGAAAAGCACACTTTTTCACACACACACACGCACGCATGCATGCACGCACACACACACACACACACACACACACACACACAATTTAGATCCTACATAGAATATTCTTACAGAGAACCTGCAGATTTGTGACTCAATAATGTGCAAGGAAAAGGTACTGGAACATAATTATCCAGAAATCAAAATATAATGAGAATTTTTCTCTTCTTTAATGCAAACTTGATACAATACATATATATATGCATATCCATCCAAGCATGCAACACTGGCACATATGGAAACACTTTCAGAAACATATGTTCGGGAATGCACACTTACCCACACTTACCCACACCACACACACACACACACACACATGTACACACAGTGATATGCACACTTATTCAAGACCCATTACACTTTTAGAGAAAGAATACACAGCCATGTGGCTGAATAGGCACATGGAAAGGCATCTGGAATCCGGTTATAAGAAACTCGGTTATAAGAAAACTCGGCTATAAAAAATCAATGGTTTTCCCCTGCTGAGAGGATTCTTTTAACATTACTTAAAATATCTCGGATGTAAGAAACTCGGTTGTAAGAAAACTCGCTTGTAAGAAACAGATTTTGCTGACCTGGCGAAACTTTTCCTCGGATGTAAGAAAGTCTCCGCTGTCGAAGATTTTCTCGGTGGGCCTACACATACCTAAAAAAAAAAAAAAAAAAAAAAAAAAAAAAAACAGTTCCACGATGCAGGTCACAGGAATTGGCGGGACAGGATGTGGGCCCTTTGATGTCGCCTAAGAGATGGGAATCCGGGTGTAAGCTAGACAAAACGCAGGCGCTTAATTACGAGAGGTGTTTGAACCCCCCCCCCTCCCCCGGTCCTGTTCCTCTCTTCACGCCAGTGCATGTTCAATGCAAGGCAAGGCTTTGTACAATGTAAGATGAAGATGGCTGACAAACAAAAGACAAGCAATTTCGATGAAACGAAAAATCGAAATTTTGGATGCTGTGGGAGAGAGAAACCCGAAAAAGAAAATGACGTTAATTGCTGAAGAATTTCAGATTCCTCTTGCTACTCTGTGCAACATTGTAAAACAAAGGGACAAATACAAAAATCAGTTCTTGGACAGTACAACTGACCCGCAGCTACAGCAAAAGAATAGGAAGGCGAAACATGAGGACATTGACGTGAAAGAACACGTCTATGAGGACATGACAATCAACTTCTGCAATGCTTTGTCCAAGTATGTTATGTTATCATCTCCATCCCCTCTGCCTTCTGTCTGTCTGTCTCTGTCTGTCTGTCTCTCTCTCTCTCTCTCTCTCTCTCTCTCTCTCTCTCTCTCACACTCTTTCTCCCCCTCTCTCCATCACTCCCTCCCTCCTCCCCTCTCTCTCTCTCTCACACACACACTCTCTCTCTCCCCCCCCTCTCTCCATTCTCTCTCTCTCTCTGCTCTCTCTCTCTCTCTCTCTCTCTCTCTCTCTCTCTCTCTCTCTCTCTCTCTGTGTCTTTGTTTCTCGTGCATGTGCACGTATGTGAGAAGCTTGATAAATAATCAAGGAATCACGTGCTATGTTCGTATTCATTCGTTCATTTCACATTTGACAAGCATAAATATGTAATAGCCTACAACTTATGAGTACCTGTTAACTCCAATTCAGAATATCGCTGAGCGCTATGAAATACTGCTCTAAATACTTGTGTGGGTGCGCGTGCGCGCGTGTACACACACACACACACACACTCTCTCTCTCTCTCTCTCTCTCTCTCTCTCTCTCTCTCTCAAACTTTCAAGCTTTCATGTTCTGTTCCGATGACAAATTATAAGACGGTTCCTACCTGCATTTCAAGACGATTCTCTACACAAGGCTTGAAATAAATCTTTTGTAGTATGTGATATATAGTATTGTCTCTGATGCAATTCCCAGATACAACACATGGTAACATATTTATATGCATTCTCGTTAAACTTAAGAATATATACATGTACTTGCATGTTTGTAAGCGCGCACACACACACACACACACACACACACACACACACACACACCACACACCCACCATCATGGATGTCCGTCGCAAAGCGACGATGACGTCAGTGGCGCCTTTGTGTGTGTTATGGTTTATGTTTAAAACACTTTTTGGACTGAGGACTCGTCTGAGAATAAGTGATTCATTTATTAATAGGTGCATTTGTTAATATTAAGAAATTTCCTTACGATTATGTTGACTTTAACTATCTACCGTTGCGTTCTAAATCTCTCTCTCTCTCTCTCTCTCTCTCTCTCTCTCTCTCTCTCTCCACATCATACACACACGAAAATGTTGATCCCTCTTCCTCTATGTCATGACGGCCAATGGCTCCAAGAATAAATCTATGCTCCTCTGTCGCTTTTCTGCTCGTCTATCGTGTTTATGCGTCGTGTGTGTGTGTGTGTGTGTGTGTGTGTGTGTGTGTGTGTGTGTGTGTGTGTGTGTGTGTGTGTGTGTGTGTGTGTGAATGAGAGAGAGAGAGAGAGAGAGAGAGAAGTGATAAGAAAAAGAGAACACACTAGAAGTTTTATGTCACAGGCCAAAGTTTACTTGCGAAATCAAACCAGAGAGCTCTCTCTCTCTCTCTCTCTCTCTCTCTCTCTCTCTCTCTCTCTCTCTCTCTCTCTCTCTGTGTCTCTCTCTCTCTCTCTCTCTCATGTCTCTGTGTATGTGTGTTTCTCAATGTCTCTGTGTCTGTCTGTCTGTCTGTCTGTCTCTCTCTCTCTCTCTCTCTTTCTAACACTGACGTACACACACTAACAATTACAGAAACGTGCAGAGAAAAAGACAACCAAAGCAAAAAAAAAACAAAAACTCGGATATTAGAAGCAGTTTTTAAAAATTCTGTTAGAACTCTCGATTATAAGAAACCTCGGCTGTAAGAAAACTCGGTTATAAGAAAGAAACAAAAAATTCCCCTCAACTTTCTTATAACCGGATTCTACTGTACATGTATATAACTTGTAAATCAAAAGTGTGACAACAACACAAAAACAGACACATGCACATGTATATATGTATTAGTGCAAGCATTACAAAAACGTACATGTCTCAACACACATACATGAAACTAAACCTACACACACGTTTCACACACACACACACACACACACACACACACACACACACACACTTCACAGGAATTTTATTTTAATCATCCCACAGGAAGAAACTGGCTGAAGTTGACATCAAGCTGTACAATCACAATGGTTTGCAGATCTTTTAGTCCATCTTCATTTTTCATGTGTTCAAAGACATCTGGAAACCAAAATCACATTTTTCTTTGTTCCAAACATGGTCTGGGAATTTAGTTTAGTCAGAGAACACTGTAATCCAAAAGTATTTTGTGAGTGGAGCCGCAAAGTAAAAAAATAAAGAGCCAGACTGTTTCCCTTTGAGATAACAAGTTTTAGTTAGTCAATACAACAAGAGATAAGTTGGTATGAAATACCTGGGAATGATTCCTACTTCTGTAATACGGATACACAAAATATGTGTGTGGTGCCATTTGTATATGTATGACTAATTTTAGGGGAGTGTGTGTGTGTGTGTGTGTGTGTGTGTGTGTGTGTGTGTGTGTGTGTGTGTGTGTGTGCATGTACGTGTGTGTGTATGTGAGAGAGTGTATGTATGTATGTGTGTGTGTCAGTGTGTGTGTGTGAAAGAGACAGAGAGTGAGAGAAGGAGAGTGCATATGTGTGTGTGTGTGTGTGTGTGTGTGTGTGTGTGTGTGTGTGTGTGTGTGTGTGTGTGTGTGTGTGTGTGTGTGTCAGTGTGTGTGTATGTGAAAGAGACAGACAGTGAGAGAAGGAGAGTGCGTGTGTGTGTGTGTGTGTGTGTGTGTGTGTGTGTGTGTGTGTGTGTGTGTGTGTGTGTGTGTGTGTGTGTGTGTGTGTGTGGCTGTGGCTGTGGCTGTTGATGTATATATATATATATATATATATATATATATATATATATATATATATATATATGTGTGTGTCTATGTTTGTCTGATTAAGCTTCTGTGTATTACTGTTTGTGTGAATGTTTGAAGAAAGCATGTGTTTGAGAGTTACAGAGAATAATCAAGTCTGTATAGACCTGAAAATGTGTACTTTCTATCAGACATGTCAGCTTCTGGATGATAACGAAGAGAATAAAATTAGGACTGCAGTAGAGAGGACAGAAACTGAGAAAGGTGATCTGGTCGCGGACTCCCGGCTGGGAGGTCGTGGGTTCGAATCCCATCAGAAGTCATGTGGGTTTTTCTGCCCCGACCGGCTCCTACCCAGAGTTGAGTTTGCTGCGGGCTCAGTTGGGAAGACTGGGACCACACAGTCGAGTTTCATCCACTTAATGG
>JADBJO010000009.1:418836-468836 GCA_016801955.1 Conus betulinus
ACTGTTGGATAAGACCAACGACAAAAAAATTTTCAGGAAACAATACTAGTTCGGTAATATGAATGCGAACTATAAACCGGTAATTGATATTTAGTAGATTGACATTGAGTAGTACAATCGGCACAAGTTCAATTGAAATTGAAACTTGTTAAGGCGGAAATGAATAATAATGATGATTCCAGTATGATCAATAACTTGGTCATAATGCCTATGTACAGTTAAGTGTGTCCATGAGGCTGGCACTGTGGCAGACCGTAATAAATGACCTTGCAGATGAGTTAAATAGTTTTTGTAAAATTTTTGCTGACGATACAAAAATATATGACAAATCAGATAACTATAATAGTTTGCAGGAAAATTTGAATTGCCTCCAAAACAAGTGGAATCTATATTTTAATGTTGAAAAATGTTAAGTTTTGCATGTTGGGCAAAAACAATCCAGAACATGAATACAACATGAAAATGGATGGTGGTGGAATAGGCAGGTACAGAAATGTGAGGAAGAAAAGGATCTGGGTGTAATCATGGATAAAGATTTACTTTTTGATACTCACATTCAAAAGTGTATAAATAAAGCAGACCAAATGATTGGATTTAAAAAAAAAAGAACTTTTGTTTACCTAAACAAAGAAACATTTTTAAAATTATATATAGCTATGGCTAGACCGCACCTTGAATATGGCAATATAAATAATCAGGTACCCACACTTGAAAAGACAATCAATAGCAATCAGGTACCTACACTTGAAAAGACAATCAATAGCAATCGAAAAAGAACAGAGAAGAGCTACTACAATCTTGCACGAATGTACAACATGTCTTACACAGATAGATTAAATTACTTAAATTTGCACTCTTTAAAAGGTAGATGTATTAGAGGATTTGATTGAAGTGTTCAAAATTTTTCACCAGCAAACAGACATACAGTGGGACAAAATTTTTTGAAGCTGCTAAAACAGATAGAACAAGAAATTTGGAAGGCAAGATATTTGTTAAGCAGTTTCATACTAATATGGGGAGTTTCGCGTTCAGTAACAGTTATTGCTAACTGGAACAATTTGCCAATTGCACTTAGATTTGCTAATAATACTAATGTTTTTAAGAATTTGCAGGATGAAGACTTTAAATTTAAAGTACAGCTTAGAAGCTTTGATGAATAAGTAGGAAAATTTATATTGCATGCATTTCAGCCCAGTTATAAGGCAAATCTTATGTTTAGTCTTGGGCTCCCAATTTATGCTCTGTTCGCTGAAAGCCACAACTTCCGATTCGGTGGATAGAGTATGATGATTAAGATGTATAAGTAAAACATCTAATAATAATAATAATAATAACAATAATATTGATAATGATAATATCTTTGACGGTTACAGATCACAACATTCGAACTGTACATTTTTCATTGAAAGTGAATTGTGCACATGATGATATGCAGATGTTTTATCAACTCCCCCCCCCCCCCCCCTCTCTCTCTCTCTCTCTCTCTCTCTCTCTCTCTCTCTCTTTCATACACACACACACACATGCACACATGTCACACATGCAGGTAGCACATAGAACACATGCATACATACATTGAGTAGCAAGTCGCATGTGTCAAAGTCACCTGATTACCTCTTCATTCAATGGTGATCAATATACAGCATAATTAGCATCACCACAGCTCACACCCTTGGGAGATGATTGATATGATTTATATACATGTTAATCTGTATAACACCAGCATGCTCTTATCTCCTGGTTGATTGCAATATCAGTAAAACAGTCTTACCATGATGATGATAAAAGTTAGAGAACACTAGTGGTTGTCTGTGGATTGTTTTCCTGCATGTGTCTTTCACATTTGAGATCAAGATTCATTTTCATCCTTGCGCTGATTGATATGTTCCAGATGAGTGGAAGAGAAGAAGATGAAGGAAAGGAACTGTTTGTGTCGATGCTGCCAAACACCTTGGAGGCACTGTGTGCAGCATGGAAGCAGCACCACATGATGACACAATCTTGCATCACCTCCTCGATGCCATCAGAAAGCTGAGTCAGTTACTGTAGAGTCAAATTAGCATCATTGTATTATTGCTGATACAAGAGGTTTTTTTGATTTGTTTGTTTGTGTTTTTGTTTTTGTTTTGTTTTTCATTTTGATGACAGTGTTGAGAGTGTATGTACCCAGGTGTTCATATGTTTGGGTGAGAAGAGTGGGGGAAGGTGGAAGGGGGGGGGGGGGGGGGGGGGTGTCTGTGTCCGAGTCTGTGACTGTATCTGTGGTGTCTGAATTAGTCATTTCAGTTCCCAAGAGCTTTTTTAAGAGCTGATTTTTTAACTACAAGAATACTGGTTGTAATGGTCATTTGATTATGAACAGTATTCAATATATGTTTGTATATGCATAGGATTGTGTGTGTGTGTGTGTGTGTGTGTGTGTGTGTGTGTGTGTGTGTGTGTGTGTGTGTGTGTACAAGCAAGCAGACAAATATGTATCACAATGCCTGTCTCTTCTCACAGTTATCTCACAAGATGATGCCCAGCGTTGTGGTCTCTTTGATTTTGTGGATGCCGTTAAAGAGAAGGCACACAGCCTCAATGCAGCAGTGCTGGTTCTGGCTGTTGGGGTGGCCAGTCACCTGACTTCCCTCACAAGTGGCTCTGAGAATTTGTGGCAAAGAGCCATTTCTTTGTATGGTGTGATCCAGTCATCTGTGGTGGCAGGCACTTCATCTGTGGGAGCAGCCTACTTTAACAGTTTGGCAAAAGTGGTGGCATGTCCTGTTGGTCTGCACTGGTTAGAAAACAACCAAGGTGAGAATACTGTTGGGTGGGTTGCTATGCTCATGTGTTTGCACACAAAAGTGTGTTTATGATTCGTGGTATTTTTACAATTATGACTTGATTTTTTTTTTCTTTTTTTTCGAAATGATTTTTTTTGCTTCATTTAATGTCAGGTCACCTCATATACCCCAGTTTACAACAACAACAAACAAGAAACCTCTTTAAGATATGGATAAACAATGAAGGCAGAAAATTATCTTCCTTTATTGAAAGTAACATTATTTTACAGTTTACAGCTGTCAGACTATTTATAACAAAATAGTAAAATGTGAGTAGGTAATGCGTCAGTTTGCTCCTTCATAGCTGTGTGGATTTATTATGTAGTTGTTTCAAAGAAGTCGCTGCATTCAAATGCATATGACCAACCACTACAATTGTACCATGCGCCAGCCACTCTGGAGCAAGTAGTTAGTTTGTTAGGCTGGCAGGTCATGGATGTGAGTCCCCCATCAGAGGCATATATCTGTATTTGTGAGGCTGGTCAGGCCCAAGTGACTCCTACTCAAAGTTGAGTATGCTAGGGGCTCAGTTGGGAAGACTTTGAATGCAGTCATGTTTCATCCACTGCATGGATGCATCTTTAAAAGTGTTACTGAGATTTCCTGATCATACTTAAGGTAGTGGGGGTGTGAAACCTGGTTCATGATATGTCATTCTTTAAAAACGGAATGTATATATATATATATAAATATATATGTAAGAAATGAAGCATAGAGTAAAACCGTTCTATGTAGTCTTAGATAAAAGTTGAACTTCATGGCATCAAAGAAAATGAAAATCATGAAAACAAGTCTGAAATTCTGTGGCCTTTCATGCCCTGTTCATGTGGTGACCACAGTTCTGATTTTCCGTCGCCTGTCCAAGACTGTGATGAATTTGTATTCAAAGTTGTTACTATCAGTAAAATTACTGAGATCGCCTGTAGATGAAGGTGGTGGTACGTGGTAAGAGGAAACGTTTGCTCGCCCCAGCTTGGCGACAGAGAAATAATGTCACTGGTATGGAACTAATGAGCAGTCCTGCCCTTTGGTATCACAACAGGCACCATTGAACATGACCAAAGTAATTCAGCACCATGCGATGTATAATTTGTGGTGTTCTTCATTATTTTGATTGAATGACATGATTTTGATGCTTCTGTTAATGGCTTGTATTGGTGTTGCTGCGGGCCTATTGTGGATGTGACTGTGCATGGGATAGCCAGAATGTGCATGCAGTATGAGAGCAATGCCGCTGAAGAGACCTCGAATATGAGACAGTGCAAGAAAAAAACAAAAAGGAAAAACTATCATCCTGAAAAGGTTACTTTGGTCCTATGTATTTTCTACTTTACTAATTACACTGTGTTAAATTTATACCTTGTTCTGTTCCATAGATATGCATTGTTGCATTATTCACCCTTACCTATCCATAAATATCTTAATTTGCACAATTTTTTTTTTTTTTCTTTTTCAGTACACTTCCAAACAGCGCTGTCCACTCTGGAAACAGCTCAGAGCATATTCCTGCGAAATGCAGCAGAAAACTTTGTGCTGACCACACTGACCACTAGCCTGAAAGCCGCTGGTGCAAATCTGATGCATTCCTCACCTTCGTCACAGATGGTAGTGGATGGGGTGAAACTTCTGACCTCTGAGTTGATGGCCATGAAGAGAAACGGAGCCACGCTGCTGGATCAGATGATTGTTTCATTACACGTCAGCTCCTTCCATCAGTCAGTGGTAAAGCTTGTGTGTGCGCTGACTGATTTGAAAAACATTTTGTGAGTGGAAGAGAGGGGACCAAGAGTTTGTCTCTGTGCTGGCTCTCTTGGCTCTGCAGCATTCTTCTGAAAAGATTCGATCCTCTGCTCTGCAGAGTGTTCTCAACCTTGTGGGGTATATGTAAGTGAATTACTGCCTTTGTTCTTGAAGTTGTGTATGTGTGTGTGTGTGTGTGTGTGTGTGTGTGTGTGTGTGTGTGTGTGTGTGTGTGTTGCTTCTTCTGAATTTATTTGTTTGCTATACTGTGAGGATGTATTTCATCTAATGAGACTGTAACATCTGCTTCAAGGCCTAAAGCTGTTTTCCATGACTTGTTCAGCTACTTATCTAATAATTTAATTTTGAGTGTACTCATTCATTAATTTACGTTTACTTGTATATTTTTTTTGGTATGTAAGATGTTGTGCTTATGCATAGGTTTTTTGTTTTTTTGTTTTTTTTGTTTTTTTGTTCATGTCTTTCTTCTTTTTTTTTTTTATACTTGTTTGATAGTACCCTAATTCTTTCCATTTTCTTCTTAGACTGCCCTTTGCCAACCATCTCTGGAGACCATTGGATTGTGAATTTCTTTCTGGGGTGGAGAGAATTCCAGATATTTTTCGATTGTATGTCACTGTAAGAAACCATGGGTGGACTAACACCAACTAGCTGAGCTAAGTGAGAGTCTTGCATAGAAAACGATAGTGGATTTTAGACAGGCGTAATGAATGGTTCTGTTTACAAGATGAAGTTTCACTGTTATCATTAGCTGGTTGTGAAAGGATTATTTTCTTATGCCTGCTTGGCATGGAACATTACCATATTATCAGTAAGTTATAGCGATTGGCATAAGCATAGAGAAAATGCTTGCCTGCTGTTGCTTTCCTGTTTACTATGAAATTATTTGTATTAGTTGTTTGTAGAATGTCTGTCATTTTTTTTTCTTTTATTATTGGCCTGTTTGTGTTTTAAACAAAATAACTTGAGTGTGTACCTGTGAAATCAAACACATTTAGTTTCCATTTGTGTGTGTGTGTGTGTGTGTGTGTGTGTGTGTGTGTGTGTGCGCACGCGCGCGCACACAAATGAGAGTGAAGAAATAGGTTTTGAGCATAATGGATATCTAGTTATCTGTAGATTTTGGGGTTTTTTTTTATGCTGCCTTGCCAGAGAACATTTTGTTGTTGAGTTTAAGACTGATTAACATTCTGCAGAGGGAGGGAGGGTGTGTTACTAAAAATTCCAAGGATTTTTTAAAAAGATGTATATAATGTATTCAGTTTCATATACTTGCGTAACAATTAAACATAACACACGACAACTGTTCACTTTGTATAAAACAGGCACACAAACATTTGTTTTTTATATTATATGCTGTAATGTTAATTCACTTTAGTGGAATATGTATTCTTTGTAGAAAAAGAGGTGGTATGTGCATGAACATTTAATGCTAAAAAGTAAAATCATGTGTGTGGTAGATGGTAATTGATATACTTAGCAGTGAGTGTTTCGTTTGTATGAGAAATGGATTTTTTTTGTTTGTTTGTTTAAGCCCCTACACACTGTTATGTCATTTTGATGATGTAATTGCTTTGTTTTCAGGAATGAAAAAATGAAAGAGGAGTTTTTAAAGAAAGAGATCATGTGTCCTGTCATACAAATGATGTCAGAGGGAGGTGTTGAAAAAGGTTTACTGGTCGCTGCTGCCTTTGTGAAGAACAGGTATTACTAAGCATAGATGTTTGATTTTTCACATTGTTTGGGAGAAGTATACAGATAGCTTGCAGACAACTTGACAACTTTTAAAACCATCAATTGTAGCACTTAATATACACTAATCATGAAGCGCTTTATGCAGATTCCTGAGGACTATTTCTTTCTTCTTTTTTTTTTCCCCAAGGAAAGGCCGGATGGCAAGCAGTCTGATTGAGTAGTATCTTTGTAGTCTGTGAACATGATAGTTTGTCATATTCCCTGTTTTTGACCCTCCTCATTTTTTTTTTTTCATAAGACTTTTTTTTTGTGTATTTTGTTAACTCTCTTTGACTTCACCATTATTCAAGAAAGTCTGTATACATTGTATAGTTATTACAAATCATTGCATGCTGGTTCTTATCGTCTGGGAACTTGGTAGTGGGAATTTTACCATCTGAATGGGCAGTAACGGTCCTTTCTGATGTGCTACTACTGTATTATTCAGTATGGCCTTTTTTGTATGTGTGGTGCATTGAAATGTTTTTCAAGTTATTTTTTTTTCTTCATGGATCTGATCATGATGAACTAAAAGCAGTGGTGGGGTGCAATCAGCATAGCCTTGTTTTATTTACTTGAAGGATGTTGATATTTAAATCATTGTCTTAAAAAAAACATTATTTATATTCTGCACATGTCTGTTGGGTTTGTTTTGTTTTTGTTTTGTTTTGTTTTGGGCTATCTAGTGGAATCTTTTTTTTTTTTTTGTATGTATGTGAAAGAAAATTTTTCTACTAAAAATTTTACAAAAATTTACCCAAATGCTTTATCCTCACTTGGTGTGGAACCATACTATGTCATCAGGATTCCCAGAAAACAAAATTGGGAGAGCAGGGAGCTAACCTTGCCTCCATTCCTAGTAAGTGAGCAAGAATGATTGCCCTCATTAAGTTCACTTCATCAAAACATCAAACTTGCTTATTTTTCACGCCTCTTTGTAACAAAGTGAGGAGGTGGGCCGGCTTCTTATTGTGTGGACAGGTAAATATTTCTTAAAATTGTTTATAATAGTAAAATTCCTTTCTCTCATACCTGTCCAAACCAAAGCTAGAATACGACAAAAAATGGTGGGAGGCACGTTCACCTAATGAGCGAGACATTGAATCCATGTGAGAATGTCTCTGAAAGATATCCAGGCCTATATCTTGGCAACAGCAGTCACTAAGGACCTACATGATGGTTCCCGTGCTTGAATTAGAAGTGAAAGACTTATTCCCTGATCACCCTGAAATAAGGCACAAAGTAGCAAGAAACAAGCACAAGTCAAAGATAAAGAATCTCTCAAGCCCAGCATCGAGAAAAGAGAGAAGACTCCCTTTTAATACATACTTAGAAAGCAAATATTGACAGTGCCACTTCAAATACTGTTTCAAACTCACAGTGCCACCTCATTCCCTTTAATACCCCCACATCACATAAACTCCAGTGGTAACTTGAAGAAAGTGCAAAGTTAACATAGAGCAAAAATACAAATAGCATATAGTAAAAGTGCTGTGCCAGCAGGCTGAATCAAACAGAAACAGCCACAGTGAAATCAGCAGGGATGTGTTGCTACCTGGGCAGTGACTACTTCCACAATGCAATCAAGCACATCCATATCAGTCGTATCACGAAGGTAAAACCTGCCAAAGGTTGTCTGTGAGTACCAGCCTGATGCACAGCCAAAGTTGACAAGGACTTTTTAGAATCTGCTCCTCTCAAGAATCTGTCCCAACTATGAGCATCAATGTCAGGGTCAGCCCAAACTGACAGATTGTCATGAAATTAAAACAGATATCAAACTCAACAATCAAATGTCATGTCACACCAGAGCAATCCTAGTATGAGTTAAGAGGCAAGAAAGGCTACAGGAGATGCAGGACTTTGGGAAAGGTCAACTGTTGTTGCCACAAAGGAGCAATAGGGAGTAATTTTTCGGATTTATCATGAAGCAAAAAAAAAAAAGGAAAGCCTCACCCTCTGAGGAGAAAGCTGAACAATCACTCTGGGAATCCATAACTACAAATTGCGAAATATGATAAAACGGAAAGCCAAAAGAGGCACGTTCTCTCTACAAGGAAAAGGAGAAAACTGAACTAGTTTGAGTATGTTTTGATGAAATGAATGCACAAAGGATGATCACCTGCTGTCCTTTCTTTTTTTTTTGAGGGGAGAGGGGATCCAGATGTTATGGAGATGTTCCATGCCAAGTGGGGTAAAGGCATTTGTTTGGACAATATGAGAAAAGGGGTCCTTTGCCATCTGGGCTATAAAGAAACTGAAATTAGCCGGGAGATTTACAGAGTCAAGGTAGAACTGATGAATGCAACAGCATACAAGAATGCTGTCAAGTTCAGAATTCCTGAAAAGGGTGATTGCTTGGAACAATATTGTAAGACGAGTATAGCACTTTTGTTCTTTTTATGCATACCAGGTCAGTTATTATGATAGATATCTGTTAATCTTTTATTCTGTGTGTGTGTGTGTATGTGTGCATGCACGCGTGCACATGTGTGTGTGTGTGTGTGTGTGTGTGTGTGTGTGTGTGTGCAGTCCAAGCATCCAAGAATCGGAGGGTCTTGGAAACCTTGCAGAAATTAGTGCAGCTGCCCCACGACCTCTTGTTTGGTCAGCAGTGTCACAGTGCAGAACTGGCCCACTTGGTGTCAGCTGTGACCACATCACTAGGTGACCGGCAGAGATTTGGCCGATTCATCTCTTTGCTGTTGTATTCTTTAAAGCAGGTCAGTTTGCATGAGTGTTATGTCATGAATGAAGTGAAGAGGAGGAAAGAAGGGCTTGTTAAGAACTAGTTTTTTTTTATTACTAAAGTCGTTTTCACTTTGATGGAAGATGTTTTCCAAACCACCACACCTACCAACACAATTGACGAAAATGGAGTCAGTTAAAGAGATATGATACAAAGTGCATTTGGTTTGCAATGCTTGTGTTTAAGGTGAAAGATGATTTTATTTAAAGCTCATTTTTCTGCCCCAAAGTTTGTGGCAGTGGTCATGTAAATTAATGCATCCAGGTGAAAGTTAACATAAGTAATATGTATGTTTACCTGCCACCATCAGTGTTTTGTTGTTCTGTACACAGTTTCACCATCAGTTTCCTGCTCTTCTGTACATACTCCCATGTTTTTGTCTGAGTAGCACAGTACCTCTGCTGCCTTCCATTTTATGCATAGAATCTCGTAATATGAATAAACATCTTTCCTTTTCTATCAGTTTTAAACTTTTTGCTGTCATCTTTTGCTGTCATCTTTTCTTTCTTTTCAGACCCTGGTTTGACATTCATATTTGCTTTGGAACTGAACTGTGCATGTGCTACTGTTGGGAAAAATGCCTTTCACCAAGCTAATCTGAAAACAAAAAAGTTTGGTTTCAGATGCCCCCCTCCCCGCTAAAGTGTTTTATAATGAGTTGTATTTGGGCCATCGTTTCAGATTCTTTTCATGAACATACTTTAGAATTGTTACTAACTATTGATCTTTAATAGTTGCGTTGTCTGATTACACATTTTCTTCGTGTAAATACATATTCGTGTAATGGCTGCCTATTGTTTCCATACGTTTATGTAAATATAATTTACATGGTGTCGATTAACTGATATCTCCTTTACTCAGAAAGACAACAGTGATGGGCTGGTTCGACTTGTGACAAGTGATTGACTGATATCTCCTTTACTCAGAAAGACAACAGTGATGGACTGGTTTGACTTGTGACAAGTGATTGACTGATATCTCCTTTACACAGCAAAACAACGGTGATGGACTGGTTCGACTCATGGCAAGTGCTAGTCTCACAAGGATGATGAGAACTGGGTCTCAGTGGTGTCTTCCTGGCCACAGGCTGTGGGAACTGTTGTCGTTGGCAACCACAGACTGCTCAGCTCTTTGCTTGATCTTCTTCAGCAGGACAGTTGTTTGGGTAAACTTTGCTCTTAGAGTTGTGTGCAGTGTGTCAGCAAGTACGGCACAGTGAGCATGTGTGAATTTGTGTGTGTGGTCATGGTGTTCTGGTGTTTTTTGCTTTCCTCAATGGGTGGTGGTGTACAAACACCAAAAAGACACGGGGAAGGGGGGTATGGGGCTACGGTAGTAGGGGGAGGGAGGGAATGGTGATGGTGGTGAAGGGACGGGAGGGTCAGATTAGAAGTGCAATACATGTATGATAGTTTTGCTTGCTTGCATTCCTTTTGACATGTGTTTTTCCCTCATTTACACATGTCTTAATTCACCAGTAATGTTGAAAATCATATGGTTTTGACTAAAGCTACAACATGAAACAAAATAATCTACGAGTATATGCACCTTACAAAGTGGCTGTATCTGCTTTTTTTATTAACATAGCCACGTTTGTGTTCTAGTGCCCGATAGTGATACTGATATAACCAAATAAATGCTATGGTACAGTTACATGCAGATTTAATATACAGTGTGTCTGGATACTTTCAAAACTTGGAAATTGGAAGCATGACAAAAGATTCGGGCACATACATCCATACAGTATTTCCAAGAGCCAAAGATTTGATGCTTAAATACACACCTACACAGAGACCGACACAAATATCATATAATTTATGTCTTTCATGATCTTCAGGATATAGAATAATTCCAAGTAACATGATTTCATGGTCGACTCATGATAGACTCCATCACACTTTTAGTTTGAAAAGTGTCAAGAAAGATTTCACTCTGTGAAATTTTATGAAGATTATGAGTCATGCAGGCGTGTGAGGGTATCATTTCTCTTCATTAGGTTATGCAGGGCTTTGTGTGTGGATGATGATGCGTGCTTGACGCAGTTGTCTGTTTGCAGATCTCACCCTGCAGCAGTGCACAGAGGTTTTGGGGAGTTTGATGCACATCATGAGACGACCACTGGTTGAAAGCAGGGTGAGGGGGTGTACTTGTGACATGGAACATGCTTTCTTCTTGCCCCCTTGGCTATAATGTCTTTGCCTAGAACTGGTTATAGACAAGAGTGCATAATTAATTGACAACATTTGTTGAACTCGTAGGCATTTCAAAGAAATTTGTAGAATTCCTGGGAATTTTAAAGTATATAATGGATAAACAAAAAAAAAAAAAAAATAGAAAAAAAACATACATAATAGATTTGTCATGGATGAAATAACGACTACTATCACCAAACAGTTGACTTTGAGATACTATCTGTAGATTAAGAATCTGTTGGAAAGCTTAGTTTGCCACACAGGGGGGGTCAGTGCTGTACATGTGAGTGTCAATTAGAACAATAGGTAAGATAGCTTTTTATGTAAGCAGTTGGCAGGTCATGTGCAGACGTTCATTCAGATTACTATGAAAGTACAGACCGCAATGTTTGACCATAGTCTGTTGGAGGAGCAGGGAGCTGGTTACTAAAATTGCAATAACAGAGTTAACACTTAATTTGCTTTTATCTAAAAAGAGAGAGAATGAAATAAAGGGCATCATTAATTTACTGTTTTGTTAATTAAATGAAATATGTGGCAGAGAAATTCATTTCTTAACCTTTACCGTGCTTCCAGGGAACTCATCTACCCGAACACAGAAAAGTCTTTATACTCTAGAATATTGGAACTGTTCCAACATCATTTCAGATACCTTTTAAAACTGGAATTTTTGATGCTCATGCATCAGGAGGGAAAGAACTAATCAGCTGCCTTGTTTGAATTGCAGGTCCTGATGGGCTTATTATTTACAAGATAGTAGTCAAATGCTACAATACATGAAGTATGAGTCAAGGCAGACCCACATCACCGTTTAAAGGATAAACTCTGGAAAACTCTTTGATGAGTATAGGTCCCTGAGCACCCGCAACAGCAGAATAAGGATAAATACAGTAAGACACACTGTAAAGCCTTCGTAGAATGTATGGGTACTTGGGGATACAAAATGTCCAGTGTGCGTAATCAGCAACATCTGTTGAAGGTCAACATAATACATTGAGGACATACAATATGCATGGTACATGCAGAGTATTTCAAATGTTCTTTAACTGCACATTTATGAATGCATTCTTCAGTGTATTATGAGGATATAACAGGTCTTGCAAGGGAGTTACAGATGAGAAAGCAGAAAAAAAAAATTGGTAATGGTTGCAGGTTTACAAATGCAAAGTCAGTGTACTGAAGAAATTAGTAATTAGTGGTGATGTATGAGACAGAGCATTCAAGATCAGTTGGTGGAAGAGACAGAGGGAAATTTAAGTTTCCCAGAAAACACTGTGAACTTTTTGTTTTGTTTTCAGCTCTACAGTCAGACATCCACAGCCTTTGTTGAATGTCTTCGTAAACAGTATCAGAGTCTGCAGCCTGGAGAAAGGACTGGAATGCAGAAGGTTCTGGTCAAGTGGGTGGAGCTGATGGAATATCGCCTAGTGTCTGTGCAGTGGGAGATCCGAGACACCACACTGGAGCTCATACGTAATGTGATTGGCATCGTTTCAGGTTGGTCGTGGTTGTAACTCGTATCTGATTTAACCTTCTAGCTACCATGATGAAAGAGAGAATTTAATAGAAATAAGCTTGTCTGTCCCTGGCCTTGTAGGATAGTTTTGTTGTTTTAACAGATTGCATCAGCAGTCCTTTTCTCACTGTTGCTCAGAAAGGGAAAAATATGGCTTGTGGCTGACATAGTTTGAAAATCGGAGGGACAGATGCGACTTCGGAAGGGCTGTTGCCGCATTCAAGTCAACTCACACAAGTTATTCAACAAAAAGAAAAAGAAAGAAAAGCTTTCACAGGACCCTTTAAAATACACATAAAAACACTCTAGAAATTTTGTTTGAAATCTCCTGTAAAATGTTGGATCAGATGAAAAATGATCTCATTAAGAAATTCAAAGATCACATCGGACAGGACATATCTGAACAAGGTTTTCATGGAGTCTGCTGTTTATATCTCGTATGGAAATCCCAACACCTTGAAAGACACATGGGGAGGAAGAGAAGATTGAAGAAAGTCAAGCAGATTTATCATAGAAATTTTGTTCTGGGTACCCTTTTTTTTTTCTTCTTCTCTGGTATCTAGTGTGAAAGCACTTGTCACTTCACTCAAACATTGTAGCTTTAATGTCTGTCTGTTGCAAGCCTGACTGAATGTGGCAACCAAGATACAGTTATCTGTAACATGCAGAATAGATGCACATAGCAGGCAGATAATGCTTCCAGCGTATTAGTTTGATTGCTGTTCTTGGTTTCAACAGATTCTCCATATGTCTGTTGATAAGTATGATTTGCCCAAGTGTGGATATTGCCCTCATTCCCATCATTTCATATGTCCAGACTCGTGGTTCCACACAGCCCTGGTTTGACACCATCTGCTGCGTCTTGCCTGGAGCTGCACCAAGTATGGGGCGAGTTATCCCCAAGCCACAGCTATTTCCCTGGCAACAAGTCTTACCGTCTCACCTTTGTGGGATATCTTTCTTCAGGATGTTGATATCACGGAGGTAATATATAGTCGCTAGCAGAACACACTGAATCCACACACTGGGGAATATGTTATCGAAATGTTATGTATTGACGACTAATCCCTTTCAAGGTGTGAACGTGCTTTGTTTTAGAAAAATTTGGCTAATTGGGATGTGTTATTTCTTAGAATCAAGGCTTGAAGAAATGTACTTTGGCTGTGATGTGTTTATATCTTCTATTTGTTTGAAAGCATTTCCAGACATGTCACTTATTTAATAAAACAAGACTGACAGCATTAGAACAATGTGTGTTAATTGCTCTTTAGTTTTGCTTTCTATAATTTACTTTAATCAATTTTTCTATAATGAATTTTGAAACATTATTGAGCAGTGTAACATATAAATAGGTAACAAAATGATGAATTTCTTTCTGTCTTGGCAAAGTATACAGATCCTTCATTTTGTTCTGTCATACAGGTTCTTTCCTCATGAATATGACATGTAGGTAAAGATTATTCAGTTAACTGATATACTGCCATTCACTTAGTGACAGCAGTATTTGTGGCCAGACATGCAACTGTTGTTGTCCGTTTGTTTTAAATCCTTTCCATCTATTCTCTCTCTCTCTCTCTCTCTCTCTCTCTCTCTCTCTCTCTCTCACACACACACACACACACACACACACACACACACACACACACACACACACACACACACACACACACACACACACACACACACATACACATACACATACATTTCATGTAAGTCATCTGTTTCTAGGCCAGCTTGGCAGACGAGATGATGGATGTGCTGGCAAACAACCCGGAAGCTTTCCCACGTCGAGCTGCTGTCCTGCTCCTCACAGCTCTCATCTCTCGGTCTCTGTCATCACCCACCTCATCAACAGACAGATCTGCACAGAGAGGCAAAATCTGTGCTGCCATGACTGGTGCTATGAATGACTTTGATGGGATGTCAAACTCAAGGTGCTGGAATTCTGGGAGAAGTTGGCAGCTCCTTTGTTTCCTGTTAAGGAAGACGTGGAGGGTGAGAATGGTTGTGATGTGAACATTTCAAATCAAGCCATGACATGACAGGAAAAGAACAGCACCGAAGCCGTGTGGTAGGGTAAGCTGTGAGGAATATCGTGACTTGCTTGAAACCCGGTTGACAGATGGTTTAGGGCAGGCATTGTTGACTGGTGCTGAAGACTATGATTCAGCGGTGAAACAGAAGGCTCTCCACATGCTGGATTTAGTGCAGCAACAGATGCAGACTGAGGAACATTCACCAGTGAAGGCACAAAGATTACATGAGGAATCTGGTGTTGTGAAGTCTGATAGCACAGAGCCGACAGGTGAACAAACATCAGACAGAGAACCTTCACGATCATCTGCATCTGTTGATCATTTCTTGTGTTCCGTGTCGCAGCTGAATCCTGGCCGTCTGCTACAGCAACAGCATGGAAGTGCTGACGAGTATGATGGGAGGGACCAGCCTCTCTGTTAGAAGACGTGATGGCAGCTGTCAACTGGCAGCTGTTGCCAATGAAGTGACACTCATGTCTGAAGATGAGTTTGAGGATGCTGATGACATGTTTGTTGATTGTTATTAGTGTCAAGGCTTGATGGCATGTTTTTTTTTTTTTTATTGTTAACAGTATCAAGGCTCGGCCAGATACATGCTTCTCTTGAGAACACAAGAATCTACACAGTTTGTGACAATGTTTGGAGGCAGTTGGTGGGGATTGGGGGGTGTTCTTTTTGTGTTTGTGTCCTCCCCCCCACCTCTCCCATTATTCCCATACCACCGATATCCACATACAGGGAGCTATCATCATATTTCCACTTTGGTCTCAGACTTCTAGAAAGTGCTTTGCTTTAACTTATATGGCATCAACTTAATACTGGAGATAAAACTCGCTTACAAGACATAATTGTCAAATGGATTAACTCTTCATGTGCTTCCAGTAGCTCAAGTCGCACTCAACTACATTCAGATGTTGAGGCCCATTACTTTCCGTCATGCCTGATGTGTTTTGAGCTTTACCTGTATCCTGCATGATCTGTTTTGAGCTCCAAGCCTATACATGGATATAGATCTCCATTATTACAAACTCTGTAAAGTTCTTTTTGATTCCACTTAGAATCATTTTTGTGGCGTGTGTTAATTTCATTGTCTTCCAACCTGAAATGGTGAGCTGTTAATGTAAATACTGTCCGTTTCAGAAATTCATTTATAACTAGCATACTTGAATAACGCAAACAGCACACATTTATTTGAAAATTATTGATCACCGTTTGACCGTTTGAGATGAGTGTTAGCCGTATGTGTTATGCAAATTAAATGATCAGTTAGCTAACAGGTAAAAATGTTCAGCTGTGATAAATAATATTCTTGTATAAAGTTTTTTTGTTTGTTTTGTTTTGGTTGCATGCATTCGACAGCAATGCCCTTCAACAAATCTTTCTCAACACTGAAACCAAGCTGTCCTTTAACCCACTGTTTTTTGTTTGCTTTTTTGCTAATATTCCTGTAACCACTCAAGTGGTGGTGGTGGATTTTTTTTGTAAGGCATCAAACTACTTAGTTCGTCGTAATTTTTGTTTTCAAATTTATGGAAAACTCGGAGGAACAGAATTGGAAATGAAATGAGGCAGGGAACAGTAAACAATAAACAGTAAACAAGTGGGGTAGTTTTTTGCTCCCATAAGGAAACCTAACACAGAGTAACTTTTATTCAAGACTGGCACAGCCTTTTAAACTTGAAAAAAGTCAGACAAAAACAAAGGCGAACAATCTAATAGTGGGGGCAAACAAACGCAGGCCAACAACTAATTATCTTCATAAAAAAGGACTTTAAAAAAATGACTGGTGTTGTTTTCCCCCCCCACTATTAGATTGTTTGTCTTTGAAAAAATGAATGACTGGTGTTTGTTTCCCCCCACTATTAGATTGTTTGTCTTTGTTTTTGTCCGACTTTATTCAAGTTTAAAAGGCTGTGCCAGTCTTGAATAAAAGTTACTCTGTGTTAGGTTTCCTTATGGGAGCAAAAACTACCCCACTTGTTTACTGTTCAGAGGAACAGGTTATTTTCAAAGTACTTTTCTAATCATTTACTTGTTTCTTCTTCACTCATTAACGTTTTGACTGAGTGTTCTACTGAACAAAAAACTTGTGTTCCTATTCAAATTGAATTGTCAGTCAGTTACTTGCATTAACATTTGCTTAGGAATTTAATCACACAAAATTTTGCATAAGAATTTAAGTTGTGCATCAAATCTTGTCTCTCTACGGAAAATTTGAAATCCTTCCTAAGACACTGACTCCCCACACCTTGTGTTGCTTCACACACACGGCCACTATAGTTTCAAGGGAGTGCAGGATACCCATAAATATCTACAAGGCTTCTAGCTCTAAACTGTCCATAACCATGTGTCATTCATAGTCACACTCAACAAAAGAACAATATTTCACAATCAGCTGTTACCCTAAAATGGCACATTCTAAACTCTCAGAGCCTCCTAAATGATCAATACGGTAACAAAACCGAGGTCACCTTTCACTAGTGTTATAGGACAGGTTAGAAGTTTAAAAAAAAGAATTGTGTTCCAGTCCAGTAACCCAATTTCATAACCGGTGAGATTCATAATCATAAAAGGTCCTCAAAGACATTACTGTTTAGTGTGTTTTTAGGTAAACTCATACCAAGATTACATGAATGGCAAATCTCTGACCATAGTACACTTAAACAATCTCTGACCATGGAACACTTAAACACTTTCAGATCCAGTCCTGATCAACTGATACTCGTTTTTTACAGTTTTTTCCACACTGAAAATGACTGAAAATGACAAACATGATATGAATGACTATGCCTAAACACAGGTGGCAAACTGCCAACCTGCAAATACCCTCTTATAGGTCCAGCAAAACAAGCTTCTCACCACTGACATTTAAAATACATTTTCAAAATATAGAATGTCTCCTCAATATACATTTTTTTTTAATCATCTGCAGCCATAGTCATTCTGATTGCATACATCCAATATAACTGAATAAATAAATCCTATTTAAAAAAATCAATGCATTAAAAAGACAAGTTCATCTAAACAGTACCGTATACTAGCATGCTACTCTCTATGAACTATATAATCATTCTGTGTCAATGCTCTACAGCACCACCTCAAACTGACAATGTTTAAAAACACAGAGGAGTGGTGGAATAATTAAAACATTACAAACAAAAGACTGTACTGCATGATGCACAATAACACTATCAATTACCAGCAAAAGTGTGTATGAACAAGGCAACAAAAGTTTCATTTGCAAATGTCTGTCTTCCAGGAGCCATTTTTGATTGACCTGGTGGTTGCTTGATCTGCTAGTTAAGCAGGAACAGGTGATGCCAACTGGTTGCATTCTCTTGTTATTGAGATCAATTGGATGAAGTTTACATCCAGTGGAAGAGTAGGAAGACACTCTAGGGAGAGCTTGACAGCAGAAGGTCTTCAGAGAAAAACCCCCCTCAGACAAGTGTTTCAGCCCTGAACTCCTTACACTCTAAAGGGGCCAGGCCACATCCAGGTCATGACTCCCAGATGCCCTTCTACTGCCACCTTCTCTTATTTTCCCCTGGCGCTGGTACCGTTTCCTCTTATTCATAGGTGGGTTAAACTTTACTGTCTGAATCCCTGAAAGTCTTTGTTGTCTTTTCAAGACTGCTCTTTGTCATATTCGGTCATAATGCAAAGGCAGCTACACAGGCTGTTGAGAGCTGGAATAAGGGCTCTCCACATGGTCTGTTGCCAATGCCTATGCCATCCCAATATCACAAGTCAGGACTGCTTTGTTGTCACTATACCCATGGCACAGCAGCTGCATCAACAGCATCACAAGGTGACGTCCCACACCAGCATCTGTCCATGAGCCGCAGTGACCAGCTGGGTGCCATCTGGTGTGAAACAAGTCTGACACACAGAGTCGTCGTGTGAGACAAAGTCCTGGAAACTGCCCTCGTAATAGTCCATCAGTTTCAGCAAACGTTCTGCAAACCACAAGGACATTTACATTCCATACTGTCAAAACAAATAAAAATTTTTTTTTTTCCCCTCCTTTTTTTAAAATCCAATTATCAGAATGATTCAATTTCATGAAATTTAAAGTTAGTAATTTTATGACAAAATTATTGAGCTATGAGAGTTACAAATGCTGCAGACAAAGAGTCCTACTCACCATTCACACCAATGGCTATCAGGGGGCTGTCAGGTGACAGATCAAAACATGATGTCCAGTGGGTCAGGGAAGCCGTTCGTATCACCTGTGTTTCAAACAAAGTTTTCAGTCTAACAAATGTTTCACATCAATGAGTGTGAGAAGTAAAGGGAAATAATCAGTATAAAAATCAAACAAAATTATTAATCGGTGTTCTCCTTTTTTTTTTTTTCTTTTTTTTTTTTTTTTTTTTTGCTCTCAACAGCTTCAGCTTCTAACAATAAACCAGTCTTAACTGAATTTATGTACTTGTGGCTTTTTTTCATTTAGTCATAACTACATACAAAAACTTTTGGAGCAAACTGACACATTAAACTTTTTTTGCATCACTTTTATTTCATGCCATTCCTATTACACAGACATGGTTAACAAAAACTTTTACGGTTCACCTTTATTGTATGCCTTTCCAATTGTGCAAATATTCAGGGGAGAGAAATAGTCAAAAAAAAATTTTGTGACACATACGGTGACAAAATGACATGTGTTGATTCATCTCTCTATTGTCTTTGTTTCTTTTTTTTTTTTTCTTTCTGCATTTATGTCCCTAAATGCAGTAAAACAAAACATGTCATTCATATGGACATGCAGTTTGATTCTTCTTTTGAGCCAGCATATTTCCTTACCTTACCACATCTTCCTCCACTAATCTTCCCATCTTCTGTTGCCCATTCATACACCCCAAACAAAAACGAAGTGAACAAAGGTATTCATTTACTGACGTCCCCATAAAATTTAGGGTGAAAGTCTTTGACTGCAGGAAAACTGACCTTGCGCTGAGACAGGCTGTAGAACTGCAGACATTTATTCATCCCGTACCCTGTGTACACCACCACATCTGGCTCCTCCCGGGAAAACTTGGCCACTGAAGTTGGCAGCACCGAGTACTGAAATAAGAAAGTTGTTTTTTCTATTCGTATGAATTGAAATAATTGCTCTCAAACTCATTATAATTACATACATACAAATATGCAGAGATAATGCTCTCCCTTTATAATGTTTTCCTGTCAATCATCCAGTCTGACTTCAAAGTTTTTTCTCATCATTTTAACCTCTCTGTTCCAGTGAACTTTTAAAATCAACTCTCTGGCACGAGATCATTACTTCTCTGGCATGAGATCATTATCTTTCTATTCCTGGCAGTTAGCAAAGTCGAAAGACTTCCTCGTTTTCTTGATTTACAATCAAGGTTTTAACCAGCAAAGCATATGTCAATTATTATATACCTGAGCTTTTCCTTTCAGCGGAGCTCCATCTGGGGCAAAAGCTGGAGCAGGAAAGGTCAACCAGTCCACAAGATCACAAGGTCACGACCCCAGTCAGCTGACCAGACACTGACGCGCCGATCCATGCTAGAGGCAAGCCACAGCTGTGGTGAACTGACTCCAGGGTCCATGTCACATGGCTGAGAGGAGGGTAAAAGGGAGTGAATAAAATGATTCATTCTGGTAAGATTTCGGGACACAAATTTTGGGCTATCTGTACACACACTGATATTCAGTAGCTGTCCATTCTTCACAAAACATCTGTGCATACAATCATCACATTTTGTGCATTTTATACCACATCTATTTTTCACTGCTATATTAGGCTTTCTATTTTACTAGCACCTGAACAGGGTTTGTGAGGTGAATATTAGAATAACCCCTTTATTTTCAAAACATGTCTCCTTAAAAATTTGCTACTTTAACATCAACAAAATCACAGCAAATGTCAACACTTACTGTATTTGAAATCCAGTAACCATAGAACATGAGCTTTAGGTCTCTTTGTTCTTTGTATCTTGCATAAAATCATAAGATTAAGCACCATAAATAAATAATCATTACTACTATATCATTATCACAAAAGATGTCAGTTCATGTCTGTGGACAAAAGTGAAACCTCCATTAATGGCTCGAGTATGACAACTTCCTCTTTACGACATTCTGCGACAGGTCATTTTGCTTATACAGGAATACTATTTTCAGTCTCTATGAAACCACTCTTCCCTATTTCAATACATGACCAGCCTATCCATAGAGTATAACATTTTCATTTTTACCTCAAAATAAATTATGGAATTATAACTTAAGTGTTCTTTCCACTGCAGAAAAGGAGTGTGTAACTGAATTTCTAACTAATTTGCCTTTGCTATAAACTCTGATTGGCAGACTCACTTGGAAAAAAAAAGTACTACAGCACACACACACACACACACACACACACCTAAAATGACACTAAAGAGAAGCACAGATCTCCACCAAAGTTGAGCAGATTCTGGATCCTTTGCTACTAACCCGCACCAACATTAATGGGTTCCTCTTTGGGCTACATTCCCCATAAAAATTAGTTTTTGTGTAATATTGCTGAATGGATTCTGGGTTTGCCCCAAGGCCACCACATGCAGTCCTTTAACCAAGTATACTGAAAATCAAATCTGCATGTTTTGTGTAATCTTGGACACAAATCGACCAATCAATCAACATGGGTTAAAATGCAGTCTTGGTGGAGGTCCAGTTAAGACCGTACCAGTCCTGAGGTCATGTTATTCTTAGCCCAGCTAAGGCAAAGCCAGGCCAGGCCACTGTTTGCCAAGTAAGACGATCAATTAACAGCCTACCTTTATAATGGGTACATCAATGCCAGTGATGGGAGCTCCCCGGTGGTCCGTGATGACACGCACTGTCATTCCACTGGTGGGACTGCTGACTGCTATCAAACCATCCTGACCTCCAGACAGGATCATGCCCCCTGCAACATGGGCAAAATGAGTGTGTTCTTGCCTAATTTTGCATTGTATCTTGGTGAACTGAAAACTACTCTAGATGCTGAAAATAATTTCCCTGACTTTTGGAACCTAACACAGGAGTCTACTGATGACATAATTGTACAATATCTTTCCCATCCATCATTCCCAGTGCTGCTTGTACAAATGTAACTGGATCAAAACAAATACAGGCATGTCTCACATCCAGAACAAATCTCTCCAAAGACAGAAAAAACTAAAAAGCTTGTGGCTTCACTTCAATGAATCAGTAATACCTCTACCTTTTATTTAAAAAAGCAGTTTTGTTCAAAACGTGCAGGAAGGTCTGAAACCCTGTTCACACCATCAGCAAAGGCAATGACTGTTATAGCAAACATATGCTTTTTTCTTTATACATTTTCATGTAATTTTTTTTCAAAGAAAGGTCTGAAACTGCAATTCTTACCATCAGCAGAGAAAGCAATGGCTGTCACAGCAACGGAATGTGGGTGGAGTTTCAACTGCATCTCCACAGTGTTGACATCAAAGACACGCACTGTGCCATCTCCATAGCCAGCCACCAGACTAGGAACAACCTGATGCTCCAGAGCATTCTCATCCACGTTGTCCCCAAGCACTGCTGCTGCTGCTGTTGCTCTGGGAGTGGCAGGGGCAAAAGCCACACAGTTGCACACCTAAGACCAATCAGCACATCGGAGAACTTAACTTGAGCCTGGATTTTAATTTTTGATTACATGCTAAAAGTGAGACTTCATCCAATGGTTAATATTCAATAGTGTGGTGCATCTTTCTACGCAGTTGTTTAATTGAGTCAGAAGCTGTGACATACCTGATCCTTGACCTGAAACTGCAAGGCTTGTTCTTTGTTGCGTAACACCCAGACCCTGACACTGCCATCAGCAGAACTTGTGGCCATCAAGCCTCCTGTTGCCATGCTGATACCAGTTACCTGAAAAGCATGAGGTTTCTAGTGCAAATAAGAAAAGATGATTTTCTTCACCATTATTTGAAATAACAAATCAGTACGTTATATGGAAATTTCTATGTAGAAATCAAAACATTTTTTCCTCATTTTGGGATAAATATAATTTTCCAGTCTGCCATAGTTTGAAAACATTTACATAATTCCAACACCATCCTTTCACTCTTCTCAAGACACCCACCTGCTTTGCGTGTCCAGATATGAGTCTGATACTAGTCCGCTCCACCCAGTTGATGTACCAAAGAGTGCCAGAGCTGGTACCTACAATGCCCTGTGAACAAGCATAAACTTAGCAATGAAAATTACACACACTTGTTCAGTTTCTTGAAATAATCGCTATGAAAAAAACTTTCAAACATTTTTCAAACAAACAAATGAACATCACTTTAGACAAAATATTTTCTGACACTTCCCTGAAAATAAAACGGGTACTCAGGAGAGTGCAGACCTCTGCCAAGTTGGACAGATCCTGGACCCATCCTTTGATGCTAATACCCACAAAAGATCTTCTCCTTTATTCTCTGGATTTGTTCTCATACCAAAATCCATCCTTTGATGCTAATACATGTACCCACTAAAGATCTTTATTCACTGGATTTGTTCTCAGACCAAAATCCATCCTTCCATAAAATTTCATCATAAAAACAAATCCAGCAAGTTTTCTTCTTTTTTTCCCACAGAAACCAATGCATTTATGTCTATGGCTTGCACTGCACCCAAGTTGTTAGGTAATCTTGTCATCTTGCCAAACAGATTTCCTTATAAAACATTTGTCTAACATGAATGCAAGCACCTGATACTTTGGTGGAGGTATCAAATTACACAGTGAAAAGAGAAATGAAACTATAGAAAAAAAAAATTCTAAGGCATGATCTATATCATCATGGAAAATTAAATGAGTCCAGTGGAAGAGTTTGATCACTGACCATTTCAAGGGATTCATCGAAGCGAGCGCTGACAACAGCTCCGTCCAAGGTCATCTCATCCTCCATTGTGAGTCCCATACTGGCAGGACCATGACTCGTTGCATCAGGTACTCGAAGTTGACCCACCTCTCCCACGGCCCAAAGCCGAAGGTGACCTTCACTGCTGCCAATCATCAGCAGTTTGCCACCACCACTGGTCACACAGTCTGCACACAGCCACATCTATGTGATTACACAACTCGAAAAAACCTGCAGAGACAATTGTAAGTGTTACTTGTCACTATGCTGAATTGTATGTCTTCACTGTGTGATTTCAGTGAAATATTTGATTCAGACAGAATACAAGGACCAAAAAACCAAACACTCATGTTTTTTTCCAACGATGCAGAAAAAAAGATCAGTGTAGCACTGTCCAGCTATGACTGTTCTATCTTAACAGCAAACACAAAGTTACTCCTGATTGTTTCCGGTAAATTTTCAAACACGGCCATTGTTCTTGTGGTCACAGAATTGTGGAACAGGTCATTCAAGGAATTCACAACTCTTCATCATTTCAAAAGTGTGCAAATGAGTACAGCCGCCTCTGATGATGCTCGACAGATGTTTTGGCATTCTCTGACCTTTGGGCCCCTTATTCAAAACCCACTTGATAATCTTTCCTTGAATGGTAACTTCTTTCTGTCAAATATTACCGCCACCTCAGCTGAAATACTGACAAAACCTGGATTTATGGCCCCCTTACCACAACTAATCTCTACCATTAAGAAATCAAACAGGCAAGTAAAGTAAACCCACACAAGCAAACTAACAAACTCAAAAATGAACTCACTAATTTCACCACCATCAGCATCCCAGTGCATGAAGCATGAATTCTGCCTGGTGTCCCAAACTGACACTTTGCCATTGCTGGAAGTGATGAACAGAGTGCTGTCCCCTGTGTACTCCAACCCAGTGAAGGCAGGTTCCTGTCACATGAGTGATAGCAGAATATCAAACTCTCTCTCTCTCTCTCTCTCTCTCTCTCGATTGACAATGATCAGTTCCCACTTCAACAGGTAAATTGAGAAGAGTTCACTCAAACTCTGTTCAGCATCTTACCCCCAAGGGAGCTCACTCCATTGGAAGCTGATTGAATCCTTTGTTGTTGTTATTGTTTTTGTCATACCTGGCTAAAAGACTCCAGGGATCATCCGAACAGCCCAAGTACTTAAACGCTATGGTACAAATGCATCAGCTGGGGATGAGAACATTACGTGTGTGACCGTTTTTTATTATCCTGTCATGTGGGCAGCCACACTCCCACTTCGGGGGAGAATCATTCATTTTCTCTTCCCAAACAATAGTAGAACATTTGGGTGACTGCAATTCTTATGGTTAAGAATGGGGGGGGGGGGGGGGGGGGGGGGGGGGAGACCACAGCTTTCTGTGTTTCATAACAGCCAACAAAAATATGAGCAATCTTTGTGGCACTTTTGTACTAGGATATACTAGCATACTCAAAAGCTGAAATAACAGTGCCGTGAAAACTCATATCTTACTCTTGTAAAAAAAAAAAAAAAAAAAAACAGCTGTTGGGATGACTGTCCAATTTATAAGAGAAGGAAACATCAAGACTTTCAAAACAAGGCATGCATAGTCTTCTCTAAAACCACAAGCTTTTACGTAACTAATGATAATGCCAAAGCTTTTTAAATAGCAGTCAGAACTTCAGAACTTCTTTGTGTGTGTGTGTACAAACATCTTAAGCCAAAGGCTTAGCTCATTCCAGTTTTCCTAAAATGAATTTCAAACTCTAAATATGCTCAGAGCAATGCACACACAGTTTCAAGTCTTCTACCACATCAGAACAGAAACACATGGAAATGAATAACAAGTTTAAAAAAACAAAACAGAACAATCTTTAAAAAAAACCACCACCACCACCAAAAAAAAAAAACAAAAAGAGATTTTAAAGACCCTAAGCATTGTAAGACATTACATACATTATCCCCTTGCTGTTTCAGCAGTTCCTCTGGAACATCAGCCTGGTGAACAGAGAGACACTTGTTCGAAGTGGGTTTCATCCAGCAACCAGAAGTACAATGTGCTGTGGTCGCCACACTAGCAAACTCATTGGCAGTGTAAGGGTCCCACCTCACACTGTGGATGGCCTCGTCTGTTCTGGTGCTGGTCAGGACTGTGTATGAGGTGGTGCACCATACCACTATCTCACTGTTCTGATAGTCACCTGCACACGCATGCACATGCATGTACAAATACATGCATACGTACATATAGACTAGCAACAATCCGCTTACTAGTTCCTCTCTGAATATTGTATTCAGCAGATCAAACAAGAAAGAGAACATGAAAAGATATTCAATGTACAACTTTTTTTAGATAACAAAACCTTCATTGTTTGCTTGTTTCATAAGCATATGAATTACTTCACTTTTGCCTAAAAAAAGATGCAGAATAACTCAATCAAAGATCAACAAAAAAAAAAACTGGCAATAGACAAAAAAAAAGAGATTCAGCCACTTACCAACAGTGATGAGAAAGCGATCATCCCTGGAGTAAGCCATGCACACCACCTGGTGCTGGTGATGAGTGAGGACCTTCTTGCACGTCTGATGCGACAAATCCCAAATGCAGACCTGGCATGGGCTGCTCTCTCCAAAAGAACCACTGGCAGATGCCAACACCTGTAGATCACCATCAATCAATGGTTTTATATGCTGGATCCTGTCTTGTCAGAGTGGTCCAAAACTGATTACTGTGCTTTTGTTAGTTTCTGTGTATTGCCACAGTGGTCCAAAACTGATACTGTGCTTTTGTTAGTTTCTGTGTATTACCACAGTGGTCCAAAACTGATTACTGTGCTTTTGTTAGTTTCTGTGTATTGCCACAGTGGTCCAAAACTGATTACTGTGCTTTTGTTAGTTTCTGTGTATTACCACAGTGGTCCAAAACTGATTACTGTGCTTTTGTTAGTTTCTGTGTATTGCCACAGTGGTCCAAAACTGATTACTGTGCTTTTGTTAGTCTCTGTGAATAAGTGTGTGGATAGTATATAATGTGTGGTCTCTCCATATGTGTGTGTGTGTGTGTGTGTGTGTGTGTGTGTGTGTGTGCGCGCGCGCAAGATGTTGTCTTTATCAACAAAAATCTTAAACCAAACCACACTCCAATTGTACTAATACCAGTCTTAAGTTTTGGTTTCTCTATCATTTATGCTGTTAAATCAGGTTATTCCTATTCTTGTCAAAATTTTCAACATTAGTCTCTACACATTTTTGCCTTAAATGTGACCCCTTTTCACTCTGGAATATTAATCTTTTCTGAGAATCAATGATGCAAGAAATAATCACTAACCAGATGGTCATTTTGTACAGCAAGGGTGGAGATCTCTTCAGCGTGACCTGAAACATCCAAACACACATATAGAAATTCACAAAATGTACACACGCTCATTATGAATTAGTCCTTGTATCTTGTTAAAATGCAAGCATTGTTGGGACTGGCCTATTGTAATGTTTAGGGTTAAAAATCATTGGCACACTTTGCACACACTTATACACAGGCAATCTAAAACAATTAAGAATATATCAAAGTGTCATTCATTTTCAGTTAAACTCTATGGATGAAAAAAAAAAAAAAAAAACAAAGATCCAGTGGGGCAGGCAGAGTAGGGGAATGGGATGGGGAGAGGCCTTGGGGGGGGGGGGGAGGAGAATGACTCACCTGGAGATGAGTTTGTTGTCCTGTGCTGAGATCTTCCATCACCAAAACAGATCCACTGGAGTATACAAAGAGTCCTGCAACACGTGTGACACTGATCTGATAATGTTTCCATGTTACAAATACAAATATGCATCTTTTTTTTGTGAAAGAATTAAACATGAGGTATCTTCAGAAAGAGATCCAACCGACTTTTGGATGACATCTAAGTTTCTAAAATAATGAAGAATGGAAGCATACACTTGTAAAAGCATAAAAAAAACAAATATTATGCCAAAATTTACCTTCACTTCAGTGTTTTCCTTCATAAGTACATAAACAAACAATTTGGGTTGGAAACTTATTACACAGTAGTTTCCAAAATAAACCTTTCACACTCAATCACAACCAGGAGGCAGCTGTAACTGAGGGGTCAATGACAGTGTAACAGATATGGTTCTGTGAAGCACAGAGTGGCAAACAATGGATTAGCACAACAGAAACAGGGCAGTATAGGACATTTCTCTGTAACAGAAAGAATTCTGACCTGTGTCTGGGCACCATATCATGTTATCCCGTCCATTACCGTTGTAACCAATCACACTGGACAACCGTAAGCCAGCTTGATTCGGAGGGGCTGTGTACCGACGCTGAAATTGTAAGCAACTTATGTACTAAGTGTGTAACGAGTTTCATTTTACTTGCTGTTCATGTCTCAAACACAACATAAAAGAATGGTCAGGACTAAAATTGCAGCAAAGTTGCACATGAAAGAAATCGAAAAAACATTGGGTCTCCTATGAAGAAAGTCTTTATCAGAAGAAATGTTGTAAAGCACAGTGTACACTGAACAATATAAAACAGGGTCTTAAAAAGGGCAAAGGAAAACCAAATTGTTACTGACTACCAAATAGTTCAGGAGTTCTAGCAATGTTTATAATATACGCAAAACAACTTTTTTTGAGAAGAAAAAAACCTTTTTTATCATTAGTCCCCCCGTAACATTTTGAAATTCAGCTCTCCACTTGCACTGGCAGTTAAAAAAAACACCTTTGGTTCTTTAATTTGCATCAATTCATCTTTTGTTGTTGCTTTTTTCAAACTGATAGTCATTACCATGACAGTGATAAAAAAAGACCATGTATAAGTGTACCTGGGCCACAGCATAGGCCTTTCTCCTTGCAGTGTAGTGTTTTTCTGGCAGAAAGGTTTCACTGGCTTAGAGTTATCTCCAGCAACCACAGGCTTCTTGGTCTTTCTAGCTCTCTCCTTGCTGGCCTGGGTTTGAGGCTTGGGCTGATGAGGGGAGTGTTTTGTGAATGCATCATTCCTGACCTTCCTTGTTGAAAGGTCTAAAACTGTTGAGCCTGTCAAAGGAGATACAAAAAAAAAGAAAAGGTGTCAGAAATCTCCGACTGATATGGCAAAATATATAAGAATATATAAAATTAAACTGTACATATAACAGTGTTCCTTGAACATGACAGGGTAAAATATATTCAATGTTCCATATCCTGAATTCATCCCATTAATTTCAATTAATTTTTTCTACATTTTAATTTTGAATTCTTGTTAACACCACATTTCCAATTTGACTGAAGGAAGCAACTTTCTCAACATACTATATCCATCTCAAGAATATGAAGTTGCCTGTGATCTAAAAAGAATACCCAAATAACATAAATGAATAACAAATAAATGAATATGCACAAGCAGTTGTCTCTCACAATGTTCTTTCTCACTGTTCAACAGTGCGATGTTGACTTACAAGTTGTTCGCCCACCACATCCTTCACAGGATGTCTGTCTGTGTGACCTGCGTCTGCCGTGTAACTACGGTGACTGCTGCTGGAAGGAGGTGGGACGGAAAACGCTTCATTGGCAAGCAAGGAGGAAGGAGGAGCATCAGGATCAGAGAGGACTGTGTCCACGTCCATGTCATCTGTAAAACACAGCCCTGGGATCTCATCACTGTCAGTGATTCAGAAGAAACTGTGTGAGCCAGAATGGATGTAAAAGGAAAAAAATCAAAACATTAACTTATGTTTCATTCTCACCATCTGTGATAAAACTCAACTGACACATCATTCCATCTTTTCTTTTCTTGCTAAAGGGAGGTGAATGGTAAACATACTAAAAATTCTTGAAAAAAAAAGTAAAGGTAAAACATATTTCCTCCATATTCAACTCTTATGCACTGTGATTATCATCTCCATGCTTTCCCTGTAAGTTCACAGCATAAAAAAAAAGCTGTTTCTTATCAAAGAGGTCTAAGACTTCCTCCAAGAATGACAGACAAAAGCTGATTTGAGACTCACCCCCATGTGTATGGAGCTTAGGTCTTCAACTCTGGTCGTTGGAAAAGATGGCTCCATAGGTTGGGGCATGGTGGACCGTGGAAATTCTGACTGGGAATGATTCAGTGATGGGGGCAGAACACCCCCAGGAACAAAGTGGTCATCTGAAAGCAGTACAAATATCCTAGCACAAGAAAAGACAATACACATATACAAAAATTACAATAAAAGGAGAAAGTGGATGGATGAGGGATGACGATTTTCTAGTGCTCAAGTATTGTTTAAGTGAATGAAGTCTTTTAGTTAGAAAGCCCACTTGTGAGTTAACTTCGATGCGGTGCCAGCCCTGACATGGTCCTTTGCGGTCAGCTGGGCTACAAGCAACATTACCCTACCTTACTTACCTTCTTCACTGTACAGGTGAAAGAGAAGACAGTAGAGAAAAATATGCAGTGACAAGTCACTGCCTGCTCCCTCTTATGAAACAGGCCACTCTGCTGTCATGTTACCCGACTTTACATCTGTTCCAATATTTCTGCATTGTGATCTTTTCATCTCACAGGAAGTAATGCTGGAAAACCTGGATCCCAAGGGATAACTGAGGAGGGATCATTTCTGTGATCAGTTTACCTCTAATGGGATGATGAATTACTATGAGTACAGTGATGGTCTCTTGTGCAGCTACATAGCTCCCCAATGCGTACCCTAACTTAATACGAGTGTAAAAGTTTGTATGTATACTTCTCTGCATGCATGCATGTGTGAGAGTGTGTGTGTGTTTGTAAGGGCATCCATATGACTGTGTCTGCATATATCAACGACTTTTTAGACATTACAATTTTTGGTGAAATATTACCACCCCTATTCCCTATTCACATAAGATATACAGCAACCAGTTATCCAAACACACTAACCATACCTCAACAGATTTTTTAGATTTTTATTTGCGTTCTTCTTTCTTTGAGAGAAGATATGTAAATGCTGAATGTTTCTCACCTGCCTCTTCTCCTGACAACATTCTGCCTCTGAAAAAAAAAAAGAAAAAAGAAAACAATTTTTGTATAAAATTATACTGAGCTACACAAGTAAGTTCTAACTTACAATGACATGTTCAAGTTTCTTCAACAGCAAACACACTTAAAGAAATAAGCATAACTGCATCTCCTTTTCAAAGTACATATCACAAATTAGACGTTATCCATCAGTTCATGGTACTGTTAGTCTTTCATGTTGCCAAACACCCTTTTGCTTCTGAAGGGACCAGGAACAGCATTCAAGGTAACACAAACAAATATGAAGCTGTAAGATGCTTTAGAAAACAGAGGCCAATGACCATTTGTTTATCCTCTAAACTCTCCCTCCCTTTACCAACCCAGCAACAGGAAAACTTTGCAAATGATTTTTTGTTCTGAAGTTCCAAATGGAACTTATGATTTTTCTCTGATCAGTGATATGCCTGTCCACATCAGGTAAGGCACTGTGCCTGAGAGTGCAGCGCGAGGAGAAATGGGCAGACCACTCACACAACAGGAGGGGTGGGCGGCCTGGCAGCCAAGTTATCCCATATATATACAGCTTCCCCAGTGGAGATGATGTTCTTGGAGTCAGGTGTGTATAACACTTTGCTCACTGCCTCTGAGTGACCAATGAACACCTGGCAACCATGCACGCACGCGGACGCGCACACACACACGCACACACACACATGCGCACACACACACACACACATTTCACATTTTGAATTATAAAAATGCCAATGTTGACATGTCTCTTATTCTATGAGTTACAAGATGCTACCTTTTTCTTCTTTGACAATACAAAGTAAAGCTGCTGCTGTAATTTTCTCTTGAATTTCTGTTTTCATTTAAGGCTACATCCAAACCTTCTAAATTTCTTCAACTTTAAATCTGAGATACAATTAATGTCTTTGTAAATATTCATGGCTAAAGTAAAGCATTCATTAATGAAAACTATGACACAAAATCGCATCACATTCTTGTCCATATCTCTAATCTACAAAACATGAGGTATGAGTGTCAGTCCTAGAAACTTATCCTTTGAGGCTAATAAACAGTTTCCTGTTAACCTGCTTCCTCATCTTTCTGACCCAGTTAAGGGATGGCTAATGTACTATTATGCTCCAAACAAGCAAATTAAAGTACAGTAGATATGCTCACAATGGAATTATAGAAGAATACAATTCAGTACTGCACAGAACAGTTTAGTCTAGTCTGCTCCATTTGAGGCTAAAAGTCTCATGGCCTAATGGCCGTTGGGGCAGTGAACCGTTAAAGATTCATGATCTAAGGGCTCATGCCTATCTGCCACCTTAATCTTCCCTGACTTGAATCAGGTACTTCTGTACTGCAGAGTGGACAGACAGGGTTTACAAGCTGTAAAAATCCAGCCCCACAAGTGGTTCAAGCGCATGACTGTGAGCTCCACAGCCAAACACTCTTAACCATATGAATAACAGCTCCTCCGGAATAGTCGATTAGTGGTTAATAGCACCTGACTACGAGATGAAATTAATAAATCATACCTGGAAATTGATGTCCAGCTTCATGGTGTACTCCCACACTTTAAGCACTCGATCTCCAGAGGTGATCAGATACTTGCCGTCCTGGGACACCACAAGGCAGCTGCAACCTGATCGGTGAATGTTGCTCACCTGCATACCCATCAACATCACCTGGTCATCTTTGTTCTCATCAACAAGGGCAAATTAGAACTATATTTCACTCATAAACATATCACTGATTCAAAACTATCTTCTACCTCAGTAAAAACTCCTGACTCTTCTTCTGCAGGAAAGCTACTCCATTTCAGACATATTTCCAATGGTTCAGAGCAAAATACAAGAGGCTTGCCACAAGGAGAATTTTGCTTAATGCTTTAAGCTAAAGGGTAAACTGTACACTCTCTTTCTAAAAATATTACAAATTCCACATTTAACCCATCGAAGAATCTGAGAATTGAACAAGAGAAGAAACAACATTTCACAAATGTTAAATTCTACACCCTATCAAGTTGAAGGCTTTGCTACAGGTACACACTCTACATATTCCATTCAGTTCAGCTGAACAAGTTGTTTACCTCAGCGACCATCCTGCCAGATGTGTCCAATTTGACCAGACGGTTGTTACTGGTGGTGACCAGCAGGTGGCCCACGTTCTGTGGGGGGTGAAGGTCAGCTTTACAGCAGTATCCACAGACTCTCTCGGATCCCCAGGGGAAAGACTGGTCACATCCACTCGCATCAACTGTAATAATTAGAGTATGCAACTATACATCACTCACTGAAACATTTAATCATGGTTGCTGAAATGCTCATGATTCCTTTCCCATGTTTCATCTGATTCACATGCTTGCTAAATGGTTTAATACTGACAGTACTGACATGGAAAAAAAAAAGGTCACATAAAGAAACAAGTTGACCAGCCGCCGTGGCGAAGTGGTTAGCGTCGCGGACTCCTGGCTGGGAGGTCGTGGTTTCGAATCCCATCAGAAGTCATGTGGGTTTTTCTGCCCCGACCGGCTCCTACCCAGAGTTGAGTTTGCTGCGGGCTCAGTTGGGAAGACTGGGACCACACAGTCGAGTTTCATCCACTTAATGGATGCGTTTCTGAGAGTGTTGCTCAAATTTCCTGACCAACACTGCAGGTGTCTGTATCTCTCGGGCCTGGTTGACGCCGGGATATATTATGAAAAGGAAGCGTAGAGTACAGCCCTGTCATGTAGTCTCAGACCGACCGAAATGGAAATCCGTAGCATCATCTTAATCATCCTCATTCTCATCGATCAGCATAAAAAAAAAAAAAAAAAGTCTCAAATTCTGTGGCCCTTCATGCCCTGCTCTCATGGTGACCTCAATTTCGATGTCCTCTCCACGTCTGTGGCCTTGGCTGGTTCTGTCCGGGTCACCGGTATTGGCGGGTCCATGGGGGCTGTCGTTGGACGGACGTGGTGGCGCCCTCCGGAGGGAGAGCTCACTCACGCCGGCTCCGCGACTAAGCAATTATTGTCGTCAGTAGGGGCTTAGTAGGTGGTGTCCTGCGTATGTTAGATCAGAACAGGCGCCACTGAACACCACCAAAGTGACTCGGCAGCAGTGCAGTGTCTTCTCCGGTGGGGTTGCCTCTTGACGACTTGACATTGACTGCTCCCTGTGGATTGCCGGTGCCGGGGCTGCGGCGGGGCCGGCCGGGCTGTAGCTGTCGACAGGGTGTCGAATGAGCGGCGTGGGTGCACTGCCTCTGAGGTGGCGCAGAGGTTGGGACAGCAAAAAAAAAAAAAAAAAAAAAAAGAAACAAGTTCACAAGTGTCTTCTTGGATGAAATCACTGATTGATTGTTGTGTAAAATAAACTGATGGATTTGACAGCAAAGTGTTCAATGTTTCAGACTTCCATCATTAGAACTAAATCTCTGATGGCCCCAGCTAATGAAGAACAAGTACCAAACACAGACCTGCTCAAATTCTCACCCCCGTCTCAGAGGCAAGATGTAAATTCTGCCATCCTAGTCAAACCTAGCAGGATATGAAAAAAACCAGACAATATCCATCCTGAACCATGAACCTTCCCACATAGCACAGACAGTAGAGACATGGGGCAAAACATTTTGCAGCCAGTCCTCTCCCCCTTACATCAAGGCCTGTCGAAAAAAGCTTGTTACCCTGGCAATACCTATTATTTCATCTCTATTTTTACCTCACTCAAATATTTGGCATCCAGCACAGTCACAGTGAAGTCAGACGGTCCAACAAAAGCTAGCTTGCGGCCGCATGGAGAAACAGCCAGAGCATCTGGTGAGAAGCGTGTCCCTCGGGCCACTGTGTTATGAAGGGTCCTGATGATGCGGTAACTGTCATCAGCAGCAGCATAAGCTGTGAGAGAGCCCTGGGAACAGGCGCTGAACAAGTATTCACCATCTGGTGAATGAATAGACCACTCCAGTCACTGCCCCACGGTGATGTCTGCACACAGTCAACATCATCAGTCCTTTGATACCATGAATTAAAATTGGTCTTCTACACTACAACTTTAATGTCAATACAATTAACAAAAATGACACATACTACTTCAAAGCCTGCTATGAACTTTAAAGTTATCTCTTTTTTTTTCATTACTTTTATCTGAGTGATGGAGATAAACGACAAACAAACTGTGAAGCAAGAATTTTTATACAAAAAGGTTAACTATGAGTTACACACTCAAAATCCCATGTACAAGAATGCGCATATAATGTGTGACACCATCCGCCTCATCCCCCTCCTATCTCCCCTCTTCCATCCCCTACCCCCTTCCCCTCTCAAATCTAACAAATCATTCATTTACAATATCCCCCTCCAACCTCCCCTCCTCTATTTCCAAGCACGTCCCCTCTCCAACCTATTGCGTTGTTTCATTTTACTTATAGGTGTAATAATCACACCACCACAAAACTAGTTTTAAGCATGCATACACATACACATTGTGAGCATACAGAGTGAAGCATACGATTTATCCTACAGTCTATGTCCCATTCCCAGAACAGAAACCTACTTGTGTTCAGCCGGGAGGCAGGTGGACAAGACGTTGAAGACACGCACAGTGCCGCTCTCAAAGCCACAGACAAAGAGCTGGCGACTGGGGTGGTAGCAGATGGTGGAGGGACACTCCTCAGGGGCTCTGAAGTCATACAGCTGCTGCAAGGTCTCTGCATCCCACACCCGTATGGTGCGGTCCTGTGACACTGTGGCCATGTGCTTCCTGTAAGGGTCAATGGCGATGCTGAGGACACGTCCTGTGTGTGATCTCATCACTGTAGTGTAGTCTCGGGTGGCCACATCCAGCACCCCCAGGTTCCCCTGGACAGGATCACACACACACACACACACACACACACACACACACACACACACACACTCCACTTAAAACAAACTCTGTCAAAATGTGAAAATCTCTTGCACACAGAAGGCTATACATTTACCTGCAAATGGTAAATGTATGCAGTGATGACCTTCAATCAACATCATGTCATCCCCACAACCAAAAGGATGCAGGGATCCCGTGACAGGCAAACAAATGACAAGATAGTTGTCAAATGTTCATCTACAAATCTTGACAACAGGAAATGGTTGGCAGTGCCAATTTCTTAACCTATTCAGGAGCTTACAGCATATCAGAGTTTTCTGCTTCTAACTGTGATCATTCATTTAAAAACTGACATTCATCACAATTTGCTACTGTAAGAAAATTCACAAAAACTATCACTACTTCTCTATATTTCATCTAGAACATGTGAATGGGCAAATACCAGTTCCATGGGTGGGAATGAGAAATGTTTGTAACAAGTTTGTGGCCGGGGGTCAAGGGGCTGTTTAAGGCCCTGGGGTGCAGGTGCAACTCCCTGCTGGGGCTCGCCCCCCAGACGCCGACAAAAAACTTGACAATTAAGGACAGTTTACTATGTTTTCTTTTTGATACAAACCGTGAATTTTATACTTCTCAGCCCTACAATCATAGTTAAGAGCACTTCAGACAAAAAAAACAACAGAACAACTACAAATGTCCGATGGAGTCGAGGCGGAAGAGTAAAAAATATGGATTGGAAAACCAGTGCACGCATCCATCGAAGTGCAAACGGGGGAAAAAAAAAAAATATCACCAAAACGCCAATATGGAATCTGTTTAATATGGAACTACTCCCATCCATGCAGTTAAGTTATGCATGAGTGCATACATGTCCTTGGGAGTGGATGGACGTGTGTGTGTGTAAGGATGGTGGGTGGGAGTGAGATGAGGAGTTTTGCAAATGGTAGACTTATGCAAGCATGCATGAATGCAAGTGAGTATGTGTACATGTACATGCATATTAGAGAGAGAGAGAGAGAGAGTGTGTGTGTGTGTGTGTGTGTGTGTGTGTGTGTGTGTGTGTGTGTGTGTGTTGTATGGCACATGTGTGTGTATTTGTGTGTATGAGAGCACGCACTCATGAATATATGTGTGCCTAATAAAGCATGTATGTGAGTGAGAGTGTGTATGTGTGAATGCAGATCTATGTTTAAAAGTATGACTGTAAAGAGCTAAGTCAAACAGAAAGTATAAATAAAGTAAGTCAAACAGAAAGTATAAATAAAGTACAGACTTTTTTTTACCTCTTTGCAATTGGGAAAAAAAGGATTAATAAAAAAAAAAATTCCAATATTACAGAAACAATAAATCAGGGGAAGTATCCACTGACCGCGGATGTGCCTGCCAAGATCTTGAGACCATCAGATGACAGACTGACAGCTGTCACACTTCCCTCATGCTCTGAAACCAGCCAACACACATAGGTTTCAAACATCAAGCATCTTTTATGTTAAGGGCACCAGTACTCATTAGGGAGCCATATCAAGACACATCTCATTTTATGATAGGTTCCTGATCTTGCAAATGGTTGAACCTAAAATCTGGGGTAAATACATTAAGACAGTTCTTTAAACACAATCAACAAAAGAAAAACAAGAACAAAAAAGGTGAAAGAAAGGCTGATGCTGATGCTAGTGACAGACACATGCCAATTTGATATCTCTCCCCCCATCCCCCCCCTCCATCCCCCCCCCCCTCACTTCCTACCTTCTCCTCACTAACATCACCCCCCTCGAGCCTCTCTCCCTGCTCCCTCCCCTTCCTTTTTTTTCCTTCCCAGCATCCTCTTTTTTTCTTTCTTCCTTCTTTTTTTTTTTTTTTTTTTTACTGATGAGCATGTGTGAAACAGAAAAAGAACAGATAGGCAGGCAGGCAGGCAGAGAAAGGCTGTTCTATGGACAAATATTTGCTGGTTTGTTTGCTCTTTGAACTTGCCAGCCTCAAGGTAGACATGGGCAAAGTCCAGCGGCCACAGTCGGAGGAAGCCGTCCTCTGACCCCGTCACGCAGAAAGTCTCGTTCATGCTCATGCTGGTGATGGCAAGACCTGAACCTGTCCACACAAAGATTAACATTCACTTTTCATTGTGCAAGCCCAGCAGACCACACAGATTCACTAAAAGCTTGAAACCATCCAGAACAACAGAAATGCCAAAACACCATGTGTGAAATCATGAAGAAAAGAATTGTACTACTGAAAGTAGTTTAATGTTATACTTACCTGTCAAAACTAATGCCTTATCCCCACTTGGCGAGAACCATCATCAAACATCAGGATTCTCATAAAAGTTAATAATGGAGAGTGGGAAGCTAACTCTACTCAACCACCAAGCCAGCATGGGTGATCACCCATAGTGAACTCACAATGCTGTGATCTGATTGAACTAGTTCGACTGAGCCATCCTCATGCCACTTAAGAACTGTGGATCCCTGGAGAAGGCATGAACCTCACTCACTCTACAGGCTGAAGCCATGGTGACTAAAAAACATGTCTTCTAGGCGAGGTTGCCCTAAAGGGCATTTACTGAGAGGCTTTAAGTCACTGGAGGCTAGATATTCCAAGACTGGTCGTAGACTCCACTTGAGGCATTGACAGTGTCTTTCAGATTTTAATGAGTAGTATGCCATGAGCTTCATTAGGAATGGATCATGGCTATTATCAGGGTCTCTCCCCATGAATCTGAAGGTTTTGGCAATGGCTGATCGGAACCTCCTCTGAGCCACATCATCAGCTTCAGCATTTGCCAAAGAAATACAAGTCTGATCACACCTTTTGGAGAAGACCTTCCGCTTATTGTCAAACACCTTCTGGATGGTCTTTGCCCAGTCCTGATCTTTTCTGTGCATGAAATGCAGAAACAAGGGGCTGTTGAAATAGCAGGTTTTGAAGCTGACTTGGGAGACACCAAGGCAAATTATGAAATGGATGGAGTGAACCCATAATACAATACAACTTTCAGGAATTTTCAACCCAAATCCCTGCGGAGATGCCAAAGAGTAACAAGCGTGTAGGGTTGTTTTTGTGGAAATCCACAACAAACAAAAATGAAGTCTTGAAAATCAAAGACTGAAAGAGGTGTGTTCTTCCATCAAGGAAACGGAGAAAACCGAGCTAGTTTTAATATGACCTAATGATATGAACTCAGGGTGATCACTATGGCTGGTCTACTTTGGAATTCAGATAAAGTTAGCTCCTTGCTCTCCCAATTTTGCTTTTTAGGTGATCCTTATAATATCATGTTGTTCTACGCTAAAAGGGAATAAGGCATTGGTTTGGACGAGCAAGTATGAGGAAAATCTTGCACTTCCTCCATGTGCAATGCCACTAGCCTAGTCTTGTCACTCCCTCTCTAAACCATCCTCCACCTTTCAAACAAAATAAATTACAAGCAGATTAATACATACCCACACTGGAGCGCCATGACATTTTCAAATAAAAGCAGCACACACTTCTTTTATCTATCAGAAAGGAAAGAGAAAAAATTTTCTGTTTTGACTTGAAGGACAGCAGAGAAACAATGTATCAGAATTCAGAATTATGAGAGGCAGTTATGGTACAGCAGTCAGGGCAGATCACTCTGCCAGTCAATCAGAAGAAAAGGATTATCATCATCCATTTATTTCTGCTGGTAACCTGGTATTTGACAGTGTGTATACACCTTGTAACAAAAAAGTAGTTGTCCTGCCAAGTACGTATGAGCAAAAATCTGCTGTTCTTTATCACTTGTTTGTAAGACGATATTCTTTGCAAAAGAAACAGAAACAGTTAAATCACACTGCTAATGTCAGTTTCACAACCTATCACATAACAGCAGGTGTGTGTGTGTGTGTGTGTGTGTGTGTGTGTGTGTGTGCGCACACGCGCATATGCGTGCGTGTGTGTGTGTGTGTGTGTGTGTGCGTGTGTGTGTGTGTGTGTGTGTGCATGCACATATGCGCGTGTATGTGTGTGTGTGTGTGTGTGTGTGTGTGTGTGTGTGTGTGTGTGTGAGTGCGTGCGCGCGCGTGTGTGTGTGTGCGTGTGTGTTTCAGTGTGTGTGTGTGTGGTGTATGCATGTGTGTATGTGTATGCATGCACAAATTTATCTTTGTGATACTATGCACATGTATAAGCATGTATGTACATGTGTGTATGTGTATGTTCATGTAGTGCTAGCATGCATGTGCATCTCTGCATGGATGCGTGCATGCATGCGTGCGTGCATATGAGCACGCATGTGCAAATGTGCGTGCATACATGTGTGTATGTGTGTGTGTGTGTGTATGGGGGGACTGTGGCCTTGTGCAATATATCTATATGCATAATATAGTGGAATGCAGACTGACCTGAGCGTATGCTGTCTTTGTCTTTATTTTGGAAAAAAAGGGCAGCAGACGACGCACATGTCGAACAGTTACTTTCTGGTAGTCTATTTCAAACATGTGACCAGAACGACTGCAAGCATATCTGAACAGACAAAAACAAACTAATCAAAAGGTGTCAGTACACAATAATTGCTCACAAAAATGTCTAGATGCTCACCTCATAAAACAACAACATGAACGCATGTATCCATGAACAGCATATAGAATAAGAAATAAAATCAAAATATTCAAAATGAAACAATGTCTCTGAAATTCAATGACAGCCCTTCTCATGTGGCATCCTTCTCAACAGATCTAAGTGCTTGATCATTCACGCAGCCATGCTGACCTTTGGAAGATTTTCTTTTTTCATTTTTTTTTTTGTCCCTATTCATTTTCCATGTTTCCTCATTACCCTCAAAAGACTATTCCAACTTAGTTATAAACAGCCATAACTTTGTTCATCCTCTGACTGTACAATGGCTGCAAAGGACAAAGGCAATCAAAATCAAGCCACCATGAAGTCATCCACCAAACAAGACCTTGCAATGCTGGCAAATTACTTCAGAGGTGCCTGCTCTGATCCAGAGTATGGGACAACACCAACTTCTGTACCTATTTTGAAGGATTACTGATCCAAGCCAGTACCTCCCTTGTCACCATTCTCACTTGTTTGCTCTGGAACTCCATAAATTCTTGTTTTCACGTATCTGTCTACTCACATGCATTTCTCTTCAGGGTTTGCACTGGCATGGTGACCAGCCTCAAAGCAGATGTCGGTGAAATCCATGGAGTGGTACTCTCCAAAATTTACAGGTGCTGACCTCAGGGTGCTGTCTTTCAGTCTCCACAGACGAATGTTATCTCTTCCACATGACACCATCCTGTTCATCAGAAGCAGTGCTGTACTCCAATAACGAAAAAAAAAAAAAAAAAAATCAGTCCAGGGGAGGTTTTCTTAGTATTGCAGAAACAACGCTGCAGCCTATTTATGAGCAAATCACTACCAATAAAAATCAAGACATAAAACCACAAAGTGTCTGGCTTGAAAACTAGGCACAAAAAAATTTCTCACCAAGTTTAAAGGGTTTTTTTTTTTTTCATGATTTTGGATGAGGTTTTCACACCCATCGTGAGCAAGACAATTTACCATTGTCCATCGTTCATTTTCCTCACATTTTTGAGCTTTTAAGACTGGGGAAACCCATCACAACTACACCAGCCCCTAACCCCACCCCCCATTTCTATTTTCTGTCACTCCAAATGCTAATAAACTGGCTCAAAAATCCAACAGCATGTTTACATATATACATACTTCACCTTTAAAACTGTATCATTGTTCAAAAGCAGGCTACACAATCACCTGTACCAAGAATTTTCTTAATGTTTCTATTTATCCTTCTTGATGAATAATTCCTGGTGTAATACACAACTCATTCATTACCAGATCTAGAATACTTTTCTCTCTATTTGAACAGCTTCAGACCGTTTTTCATCAAAGGGGGCAACAAGGATGCGTGAGATGTCCACGTCAGTGTGTGCTTTGGCCATGATGCTGACCTCTCGTTTCTTCAGCACCATGCTGGTGTTCCAGATCACCACCAACTGACAAGGAGCATACATGACTCACTCTGCAAATGTGTTTCTTAAAATCCTGCCAAATGTATTGACAGAAAACAGAAACAAAAACACACATACATACACAGACAAACTATTATGCAAAAACTAATTTAAGCGAGTATGACTGAATAATTTCACCTTTTGTTATAGTCAAACTTTTGTATCTATTGTCTTGTGCAAGTTCATTCTCACAACAGAATTTTTACTGTGAGATCTGGGTTGCTCTCCCCCTAAACGAGCGTACCAGCAAAACTGCCTCACATTTGTTTAAAAAAAAAAAAAAATTCCTTGCATGTCTTTTCATTACCTTATTGGACTTCTTTTCTTTGGTTACATACTAGCTGCCCTTCCCCAAAATCACTTTCCACCCCTTCCTAATTCCACAAGATTTGGGTCCTATCTGACTCGCCCTACCTGTTTATGTGGAATGTGCTCAAATTTTGAACTCATCCTACACTTTCATACAGTTGACATAATATAATCATACCTGCTCGGCATAACACTGGTGGTAGTTTCTAATATCTCTGAGGACAGATGTTGACAGTTGAAACATGCTATAACAGATTCTGCAAACTGTGCCCTAGCTACCAAATTTCACCGCTCATATTGCAATTGATTTTGTGTCATATGGTAACTTTACAACTTTTATACAACTGTATTAAGTGTAAGTATTAATAAAAAGCTTTCACTACTATTACAAATTCCCTTCTTCAATAAGTGAATGAGTGTTTATAATCTGCTGTTGTATCTGATTGAAAGAGTAGCTTTACTGAAAAAAAACAACAACAACAACAACAACAACAACAACAAAACATATATATCTTTTAGACACTGAGGGAGATTTCAAACAGCACTTTAAAAAACAAAAAAGTTCCTTACATTTTTGCCTTGGCCATCCTTGCCAACTCCACACAAGATACTTCCATTCTGAGCAAAGCTGCAAAAAAAAATATTAATACCATAGTTTTATTTCCAAAGAATGAATTGTATTTTATATGTCTTTTAACAGTTCCAAATCCCAGAAAAAATGCACCACATAAATAATGTGTCAACAACATGGACAATCTATATTTATTCATGTCATTACATCATCACTATTCCCCAAAAACCAACATGGGATGAGGGACTTTCGTTAGTGACTGGTACTTAGGAATGTTGTACATTAAGACCTTCTGTTTCAGAGTTTATCAAATATCTGAAATCACAGAATCAGCTCACTGGAAAGGTGAGGTGAGGTATGAGGCAGACTTCTGATCTATTTCAAACTACATAAAACATAACAAGCATAAACGAAATGTGATTAATGCCTTGGACATCATATCCTGATGAGGTCTGTGTGGTTCAAACCCTAGCAGGAGCCAGTGGAATACAGGTGGAGATTTTCAACTGATCAAATATGCAGGCAAAATAAAAATGTCCCCCTTTTTGTTGACAAGCTTCAAAATAAAATCAACAATTTCTCCCTTTGAAGCAGGCACAGAACTGATAAGACAGTGGAACCTCTTTTTAAAAAAAATTAAAAAAAAAAAAAAAAAACACCTCTCTGCAACAACTGTTTCACACTGCATACTGTTTTCGCTCGCTCTCTGCAGAATGATCCTTCCTGTCCCAACAAGCAACTGGTCAGATCAATCAATAACATGTTGTTTTTTTTTTTCCCTAAATTCTTGAAAACAAAAAATTTTAAACAAAACTTCATTCTCAAAATATCCCAGTAACAATGAGAGAAGAACAGTGAGTACATAAAGCAAACAATTACAGCACACTCTCAACATACATTTTAGTCTTCAAATTTCTGAGTGCCCATCAAAAATTGACAATAACGATGGATATGGAAAGAACATTGGACAAGAAACGAGTAATGAGATAAACTGCCTGTGCAACAGCCTCTTTACAATCCAGTTCCCAATATATTTGAAACAGCATGATTTTCCACAAACAGTTACTTCAACCTTTTCTTTTTCTCTTGAATATGACCTTGAAAAATTAAAGTAAACTTTTTCATTAACTGTATGCAATATACTTGACCTTCATGAGGGGTAATCTGGGTGGGAATTTGATCATCCTTTTGTGCATCAACATGACTGTTGTACCATGAATCATTCAAAGAATTTTGACATTTCGTGAAGTGCTAGTCCATGTAAAAATCTCCTCTCTACAGAGACTCAGATTTTATGGCATTTTCAAGACCCTTCTGGTACAGTTTCATAGTAGTTCTTTAAGCATAGAGGGAAAAGTGTAGAGTGAGTAAAAAATAAAAAAAAAGAGCAGGGGTGATAGGACAGGTGACAATTCTTTACAGAAAAAAAAATGCACCTGAGAGAGAAGAGGGGAGTGAGCATGTGTTTTGCACATGGATAGCACTCGCCAGACTGGAACTTCCACACCCTGACCACACTCATCTGGCCTGTCTGACCCGAGGCCAGTAGACTGCAGCTTCCATTCAGAGACAGACAGGAAACCTGTTCACATAGTTACATGGTATAATTATAATAGCAGCAACATGCAACACAAAGCACGCATGCACACTGACAAAATTAGAATACTCTTCACTCTTAAGTCATCTCATTTATTAAATGAATAAAGTCTAATCTCGAAAACTAGAAGGTTAAGCAGGAGAATGCAGACCTCTACTGCACCAAATCCTTCACCAGGAAAAGCAATTGCTGGTAATAGTTGATTTGGACTGACGGAGTTACTCTTTGTGTACATACTAATTCTAATGAATGATCCAGGATCCGCTGTTTAATCTGCATCCGGACCACCATTTTGTCCTTACACTGAATGGGTTTGTCCTTGGGCAGCATTCAATCATTCCACAAAGTTTTGTTGAAACCACATGAATGGCTTTTGTGCAGCCTCGTATACATGTAAACCAAAAACCAACCAACAGACACCACTGAAAAAAAAACCTCCTTGGCAGTATTAAAAAAAGAATTCATGTGATTTCCATTATTGTGTGCAGTTTAATTAAGGAACAAGCCACATCCATGGGAGTCTCATCTGGGAGAGATATTGTTTCAGGCTTTCAACATCAAAATGACAGGACATGCTACAACACTTCAGCTCACAAGTTTTATTCAGAACATTTCATATCTGGTATTCTTGACAAAGAACAAAACTGTAGGGTGAACATGTAAAAAAACATTAAAATTACCATTCTGAGTTTCAGCCAAAATCTAGCTTATCCAGATTCATATCAAGTCTGGCAAAAATTTCGTCAGTCAAATGTTTAACCAAAATCTTGCAATGTTACACCAAAGATAAAGACATTATCATCAAAGTATGGGTTGTATAACATAATTGTTTATCTTCTTGAATTCATTAAGGTTAATACTCTTTTACTGATACAGTCCTGTTAATAGAAGACTTTGCACTGATTCTGTCTCATGTACTTCAGTTTACGTGAGCAGGCACCAATTCTCAACTCAGCTAATGTACATCATCATGATAATTATCATTACAACTATCAGTTTTATCTTAATTACTGTTGTAAATGTGCTGTTATTACCATCATCCTGTTGACTATTACATTCATCTATATCTCATGGTACTGTCTCTCAGGAGGATGGTTATTAACTATTTCAAGTAAGAAAAGAAAGTAAACACTTGTTAAACCCGAGCACAGAAGCAAATGTGCACCATCATGATGTAAATGGTATGTTCAGATGTTCCATGTGCAAATGTTACAAAAAGAAAAACAACTGAGTAACAATTCATCCATATTTAAAAGGCTTCTTCACCTTGTCAGTGTGGCCAATGAAGAAGCGTTGATGGCCGTTGCTTACTCGCATGGCCACGACCACAGCATGGCAGGGGTAGATCACACTTGATCGATCACCACTCCACAGTGCCTTGTAACAGAAAATACCATGATTTGATATTGCTCGTCATACATTATCTTGCAAACTATGATATATACCTTAACATCACTTTGCACACACAACCCATGAAATCAAAATGATATTTCAATAAAGTACTCTCACTCCAGTATCTATCAAATATAGAATACTACAGACAATATCACTTGAAAGTGGTCGTATTATGCCACTGACTGATACAGTCACACTGTTACAAGTTCAGGTGAAAGAGATACATACAAGATTTACGAAGTGCGTGGCTTTTAATAAGAAAATCTGGCCAGTCAGCAAGCTAGATGAAGTGAGTGTGCATTCTGCAACCACACTGAATGACCCACCAAACTGGGCAAGCAAACTGAATAAACTTTATAACTGGCTGATATGTAAGCAAATACTTCTTATATCTCAGATCTATCAAACAAAAACACAGACTATGCATAACATGCTTTTTTTTTTTTTAACCAGTGAGAGATCTCCTATCAGATCTTTTGAGCAAAAACACAGAATATACAAACATGCTTTATTTCCCAATGAAGGAAGTCCCATAAAAATACAAACACAAATGTGAAATAACAGTCATTGTGCCACAGTAGACCTGAAGGAACTCTATTGGCGATCAGTGTTCAATTCACATTTTCCACAGAGAAATCTCTCTCTCAAAATGACAACAAACATTGAAGAATGTGTGCAGAGTGCATCTTGTAAACTCACATCTCTGAATGAGGCACCCCCAAATCCAATAATCCGCTTTAGTTTCATGATTGGATCTGGTTCAAGAATCTGAAAGACATAACCCACAAATTTGCAACATTCAGCTTTTATGTATAAAAATATATATTTACTCACCTATTAGCTTTCGCTTTTAACATTTAGGTTAACCTCTTCCTTTCTTAATTTCAAGTTTAACCCACAAAAAGTCTGATGATAAATATCAGTCTTTCAACTGTATTCTAATGATAAATATCAGTCTCTCAACCATAAGTACAAAACTTCACATTCATCAAATAGCAACGGAAGAAAAGAAACATTGCAACAAATGTCCTCTGTTATTTGTCTCATAATGTTCTATTCACAGCTCTGTGACAATGTCCAATCATTTACTTCTTAAATTCATTAACTTCTTAAATTCCAAGAAGAAATAAACTAATTTTTGTAAAATTTTTAATGTGAAAGACACTTCCCTAAAACCCCTGTCTTTTCTATCAGCTCCTACAAAAATTGCCGAATCTTTTCCTTGTTGACTCATGCCAGATATCTCCAGTTTTTATTTCCCTCATCATTTACAAATTACAGTGATGATAAGTTTGGAGACTTGCCTTGTAGTTCCGCTGTAAATGTGAAGCCATGTACACAGGAGCTTTAACCTTCTCCTTCACTTGCTGCAAACACAATCAGAGGAAGAGACATCACAGCACATGTCTGATAATGGCAAAAACTTACACTGACTAAACCTTTAAGATACATGTGCACATGATTGCATGTAATACATACACATGTGTACGTTTACATACAGATCTATTAACTTCTTAGCAAGTTGTTCTCATCTTCATAGCTCCACTCATTAATTACCATTGCACATACATGCCAAACACAGCATCGTCATGAATGGTCTTCGAGCCCAACAGAGTTACGGAGGTGCTGCAATGATGAACTTTGCTGTCTCCACTTCTGACAGCTGTAATCAAGTGACTGAATTGTCACAAAAGCTCTTCCAAGTCTATTCAGCAACGTCTTCTGTCCACACCTTTTTCTCTCTCTCACAGCTTTCCCTGCATTCTGTCCTGAAGGTTAGTTTTGGCGAGTCTTTTTGACCTTCTCAAATATCTGTAGCACTTCACTTTTCTTTTCGTTACTGTGGTCAACAGGTCTTTGCAGTGAATTACACTCTACCTAATGGATCCATGGACTTTATCACTTGTGACATGCTCAGAAAAGAATCTGCCTGCTTCTCTTCTACAGGGTCTCATCCCCATTGCTTCAACTGCGTTTTGCTGTTCTGCTGTCAAAGTCTTTCATTCACATGCATACAGGAAAATGGATAGCATAAATGCAACCAAAAGCATCAGCTTGGATCACATAGGGGTGTTCTTGTTCTCAAGATTAGTTTAACGCAAATGCACACACATGAATACAAACTTGCAGAAATACAGACTGATAATAACATTCCACTTCCTACTGGTTTAGAATTCTTCACATTAAATAAAGCGACAAAATGTTTGTTTGAACAATATAAATATCCCCTGTCAAAAATTCCATCAACAGTTTATTCCCCACATTTACTCTAATAATTCATTCCTACCTACATAAACAAAATATCATTGTATTCTGTCGTTAGCATTCAGAGATTTCATACAAATGAAGCTCATCCAATCTACTGAAGCAAAGGGCAGACCTTGATTTTGTTGCTCTTGATCCTGGTACTGACGTGATCACAGTCATTGGAGTTGTTGACATCAGGATGTGCGTAGATATGAACATTAGACTTGTCAAAACCTGTGCCATCCTCAGCTTCCAGCTCTGGGATTTCCTTTGTAACAACCTGTCTGTTTACTGGCTGAAATCAGATAAAGTTTACCTGTTCAATATAAGCACTCTCTCACACATCTTTTTTTCTGCAACAATACATATAACTGAAGTCATAACACAACATTTTTAAACATTAAACATAACAAACAGTATATTATATCCTTTCATCAATACCTTCTTTTGGCATACTTCTTTAAACCCTTTATGATTAAAAAGACTATACATACCTTCATATATTCAAAAAACATCTGCAACACCTTAAAATCCATAATCACTCTTCACCCCCTTTATTTTTCTTATTGGCATCATCTTGACAGAAAACTGATGATATACAAATATCCCTTTTTTCCCCCTTAAATCCACCATGGCATTCAAAATGATGAGACAACAAAACAAATTCTCTCAATAGTAAAAGAGAATGTGTCTAAACTGAAAAGAACCTAAATAAAGAACAAAAGGCAACCTGAGCTTAAGTTCAAAAAGCAGATCTTGTAGAAATAAGAGAAAGGAGTCTGACGTCAATCAGGCAATAATCAATTTTCATTTTTCTCTAAGTCATAGAACTACATTTTTTTTTCACTGTAGCTTTCTGTTTTCATTCCATAGCTTGAGATGGCTGAAATGACTAAGATGGAGTTGGTATCTGGTGAAAATAATTACTACCAATCACCAGACTTATTGAACTGGTTTTTTTTTTCTCTCTGAAAAGTATCCCCCTACAAATTTCTTCATGTACCTTTTTGGGTGTGGTCAGTTTGTGAATCATAGACACCCTCTCTGACACACACTTGCTGATTGATTTGGTGGGAGCCATCATCCTGTGAGCTTTCCTCACCAGTCTCTTCTGCAAAATGCAACATGAAACAGATAAACATTATAGCTAAAAAAGTTTAAAGTATGGTTAAAAAGGAAATCTGTTGTGCTTGTGTCACAACACATTAACACAGCAATCTGAATAGAATATACGCAAAAATTATGCAACATCTTTCTACAGTATTCAGCTAATGATATGTATCGGACATATATCTTACTTTAAATGGGGAGTTAACACAATCATAAAAGAGCATGCAGGCCAAGTTGTGTTCTTTTATACATTCAACATGTCCACTTCCTACATTCTTTTACAAGCACACTACTATCTAATTTGATGTTATCAACAGTAACAGAGCACTAGTGATACCGTTTACAGATGTGGCATTAAAGAGTGGACACAAGGTACTCCAAGTACCAATCTACTATACTGGAGAAAATAACAAAAAGCATAATTTCAAATTCAAAGTATAAAAAAAGGACTTAAAAGAAAAGCTTCTGACCAGGTTCAGAAAAAATCAACTGTTGACGAACTGTATTCCTGTAGGTCAGAGGTCAGAAAGCATGGTTTACTTACCTAAACACTTTCTGTTGGAGTCATCCACAGAAAACTGCACAGAATCAAAAGGCTTCTTCTCCCCTTCTGGAGGAAATCTGTGAGAAAAAAAAAAAGGGGGGGGGGGGGGGGGGCAGACAGAGAAAGATTTATATATCTTTTTCTAGTACTTTTTCTGAAAGGAAGTGTAGAATACAACCTTGGCATGTAATCCCAAACCAGAATGGTTCTCTGTAGCTTCGTACTCCCCATCCTCATTGCTCATATCAAAAGGTTTCAAATCATGTAGCCCTTCAAGCAAGCCTTACTCTCATGGTGACGTAAGTTTTGTTACTGTGGTAAATTCTTGCCAAAGTCATTGGCACAAGCAACTTCATGATGACATGGATGCCCCCTCTGAAGGGTGGCAAGCACTCAAGCTGGCTCCACAGCTTCAAGCGGTGTCTTGTAAATGTTGAATCAGAACAGGTACCACTGAACACTACTAAAATGACTCAGCTACATACAGTGCAGTATCTCCTCTGGTGGTTGCTCTATGATGACTTGATACTGATTGCTCTCTTTGGGCTGCTGTCCACTGTGACAGGACTAATCTTATGTATATGGTTGTGTATAAGGAAACTGGAATAAACAGCATATATTACAAATAATGCTACTTTGGGGAGCAGCAAAGTGTTTTTTTTTAATCAAAATCATTAATTAAAATCATCCATTAAAAATCTTAGAGTCACCTTTGAAAGA
>JADBJO010000009.1:473836-566336 GCA_016801955.1 Conus betulinus
TGGTAGCGGCAGGGTTGCAAGAGGTTAACTGATTAAAAACTCCTTTTGTAGGGTACTGGTATATTTTCATAAAAATGTATGAGCTAAGTTTGTTTTTTTGTGTGTCAATGTAATATTTGATTTAATCCACATTTATTTTCATGTTCAACACTTTGGCGCAAGGCGCAATGGCTGCAATGTAATAAAATATATATATATATATATATATATAGAGAGAGAGAGAGAGAGAGAGAGAGAGAGAGAGAGAGAGAGAGAGAGAGAGAGAGTTGCTGCCTTTGGTTGATCAGCGTTACTTTTTTTTAAGTAGACCTGTCTGAGCAAACAATACTGAATCTCTTTAAAAGGTTTCTTTGACAACTGATACGATTGAAATATGCTCATGTGTTCGTGTATAATGAATCAGGTAAATGGAAATCATAAGAATGGTGAATTATTTGAGTATAATTTACAAAACAAGGAACCGGTACAATGCAAATCTAAAACTGAACTTGCGATTTATCCAAGATCAACTCACAAAGGTAGTTAAGACCATTTTTAACTGAACTTCTTCCATACACAAATTTAAAAGATATCATTACATAGATAACATTCAATTTTTCAACAAATACTTAGGAGCTTGAAGCATTTTCTTACATCCTTGCATAAATATCTACATTTCGTTTGTAAACCTTTTTTTTCCACACATTTGCAACAATATCTGAAAATATATTGACCATAGATAGGATCGTTTGTATTATACATCATTAAATGTTCACCAGCCACACCAAAGATCAGGACTGAGCAGATTTAGGGGTAAGCTTTGATCATGAATAAAGGACAATCTATGTCATGTGCATCGAAATTGTACAGAACCAATCATTTCTTCTTGGCCAAACCAAAATAGATCATCTTTTGTGACAAATCTGTAAGCAGCAGTGAAATGAACTGATATTATCACTCACCCTATCTTCAGTATAAATAGTTTAAACTACTATATATGTTTATATCTCTAGTAGTGATGACAGCCAGTTTTAGACTAAACTGATATGTTATTACTTACCTCAACTTCAATGAATACGGATTCCAACTAGATATGTTCAAGTGGCGAAATGAATAAGAATGTAGGTTTCTGGATTCTGGATTCAACATTAGAAAAGTAGTTAAAGACTCAGAATAAAAAATTTACTGGAGACCATGCACCCACCACCCACCTACAGGAACACCAAAACCGATCTACTTCTGCCATACACGAGCACCTACAAGCCACAGGCCACAGTTTCAGCCCCCAAGAAACCAAGATCTTATTTACAGAGCCCTTTCTTACAAAAAGAACGGTTAAAGAAAGCCATCGAAATCAAGACCAGACGCTCCAGCCTGAACAGAGATCAAGGCTTTGAACTTCCCCCTATCTATAATCAGATCCTGACAATCGTTCACTCCACACAACAGTCGCCCCACCAGGCCTTGCTGCCACAACGGCAACAGTGAGCTGATGAAGACAGGCCGATCCTGTCGAAATATTTTCCAGTAAATTTTTTTGTTTTTTTTTTTTTATTCTGAGTCCTTAACTACTTTTCTAAGGTATGTTCAGGTTTTAGCTGTTCATTGGTGTGGGCCTCATGTGTGATACATTGTCTAATTTGCTGTGCCTTCTCAGAGCCATTACTACTTCTCACCACTCAGTTTGGATACTCTCTTTAGCCATACTGAGGATCACCCATGTGAACCTTTTTGCGACCAAATGGAACAACAGTTTCCGGACTTTTGTCACCATTGCTGAATTGTCTGGCACTGGCTGTGGATGCTGTATCGATCTCATGGGAGGTGTTCACATATGTGTTCTCCCCGTCCCCATTCATCCCAGCACTCCTCGAAAGGTGCCAAGGGAGAAGGGCCTGTGATACTTGTCTCTCGATCTTTGCAATGGACGAAGAGTTGGATCAACTTTCTAGTCTCATCACTGGTGAAGGTCCCAGACACACTGCCCTCTCGCAAAGATCTCCTGCTCCACTCCAATACAAAGAGGCTGCACACAAATCCAGCGTCCCCCTGTCTCCACGCCAGTCGTACATCAGCAGATACCTCTGAACAAAGAGGTTTCCTCCCTTCATGCGTGGAAATGATCATGGTTGGACTAAGACCACCCCCTCTGAGGTTTATGATAACAAATGGAGGATCTTTGAAAAGTGGTGCTCCCAGGCTGGTGTTTTCCTAGCTCTGGCCACAATTGAAGACTTTGCACATTTCTTCAAGGATCTCCAGATCTCAGAAGAAAAACCAGCTGTTTTAGATGTTTGAGGGCAACTGTTGCAAAGCTTTTAGACTTATAGGCAGAGATATGATATCAAGAAGAAAGGTCAGCAGTTTTAGAGGTTTTCGGGCGACTATTGCAAAGCTTGTAGACTTGTGGACAAAGATATTGATATTGTTCATGATCACACACACACACACACACACACACACACACACACACACACACACACACACACACACCTCTCTTTTTTTTTTTTTTTTTTTTTTTTTTTTTTTTTTTTTTGACAGAGTTGATCTCTAACACTGCTTTGGGTTTCCCGAGACTAAGCCAGTGCCCCAAGTGGAGCCCATCCTAAGTCCTAGAATATATGGCCTCTGGTGACTTTGAGTCCATCGCCGAAATCTCTGACGAGAATCTCACGCTTAAGACATGCTTCTGGTTACCATGGCTTCGTTTGCAGCGTTACTTCTTCTTCTTCTTCTTCGTTCGCCTCACAGCGTCAGCCCAGCCTCGTTGATAATGTAGCCGTTTTCTCCAGGTCTTGTCGGCAGCCGTGGAGCTTCGTGTGCAGCGGAGTCGGCGTTGGCCACACGGTTTCTCTCAGTCCCTTGAGAAGGGGACAGGTCTGTAGGATGTGTTCTGGTGTTTGGTCTTCAAGACCACAGGAGAAGGAGGGGGAAGGCGCCAGCTTCAGCTTCCTATGCAGGTGGCCATTGAGTCGGCAGTGGCCAGTTCTGAGTGTCATAATGACCACCTGCTCCTGTCTCTCCAGAAGATGGAAGGCATCCCTTGTGGGGTTGTGGTCGCATCAGAGCCTTCACAAGGGTCTTCTTCTCTGCGAAGCTGACGCTGTTGTCTGGTTGTCTTCCTCTGGCTCCGGTTTTGGCGAGCTGATCGGCTGCCTCGTTCCCTGGGACTCCGCAGTGGGCAGGTATCCATTGCAGGACTACTCGTCTACTTTTGGCGAGTTCCTGGAATTTCTCCATTAGACGAGGAAGTTTGTCTCCTGCAAGGGCCTCCAGGACGGACAGCGCATCAGAGAGGAAGACAACTTGGGTGCAGTCGCTCTGTGATTCATGAATCATGGAGGCTGCCTGCATGAGGACCTGAACTTCTGCAGCATAATTGGAGCAGTGTTTCCCAGTTGGTATCCCTGCTGTGGTGGTGTGTCCCTCAGGTGACTTGATGAATACGCCCGCTCCTCCATCAGACACTGCGTTGGTTGCTGAGCCGTCGGTGTATGCATGTATCCAGGATTCTTCAGGGTACTTCTCAGCAATCATGGCAAGTGTGAGAGTGCGTTTGACGATGTCATCCTGAGAGTCTCCTGAGGCAACCTGTGGAACTGTTGTGGAGATGTGAAGATTTGTGAAGTCTTCATTCCAGGGCTGTGGCAGATCAGAGGGGTCCAGTGGTTGGCAGGTGGCAAGCCATCTTGATGCTTCCTGGCAAGACTCTTGCTTTCATGGATGAAGCTACTGCGTTTGAGACGATTCTTGGTCAGGTTCTGCATCCTCTTGTTTCATCGGATGTTGAGGCAGGCACTTGAATTTCTCTGCCTGAACCATGGTCTTTGCGTCTCTCCTCTGGTGGAGGGGCTGTATGGCAGTAACCTCCTCCATGGCTTTTATTGGTGTGGATCGCATGGACCCGGTGATGATCCTGAGGGCTTGATTTTGGACCCTATCCAGGGATTGCTGGTGGGTCTTTGCTGCTGTTGACCAAGCTGTTGAGCCATACTCAAGATGGGGCCTGACTGCTCCTGGTAGACGCGCTTGAGTATTTGTTCGTTTTTGCTCCCCAGCTGGTTCCGGCTAGCTTCCGCAGAATGGCAAGCTTTCGTCTGGCCTTTGCTTCAGCTTTCTGGATGTGTGGTCGCCAGGTTTGCTTCTTGTCAAAGGTGACACCAAGATAGTTGCCTCCTCTTCGTGTTTCAGGGCTGTGTCTCCAAGTTTGATGGGCCCAGCCTTTTGTTTTGTTGACAAGGTGAAGAGTGTTGTGGAAGATTTCTCCTTGTTGATTGCCACACACCACTCATCTGCCCATGCCGCCAGCTTGTCAGCCGCTTGTTGCATTCTGTATGTGGCAGTAGTGGCATGCTCTTCCTTGCACCAGAGCACCAGGTCATCTGCATAAAGTGCAGCATGGATACCTTTGGGAAGTTCTTGGATGAGGTCATTAATGAAGACCAAGAAGAGTGTAGGCGAGAGGACGCCTCCTTGTGGGACTCCATGTCGCAGCAGTACTTTTTTTTGCCTTTTCGTCGTCCGTTGACTGTGACTCTTGCTCTGCGGTTGTGGAGGTAGGATCTGATCCAATGCAGCATGTTGCCAGCGACTCCACATCTATGCAGTTTCACGAGGAGGCCATCAGTCCAGACTTTGTCAAAGGCCTTTTGTAGATCGATCGATCCAGGTGGCAAAGACAAGCTTTTGCTGCCTGGAACGCATCCTCGATTTCTTGGGAGAGGTAGGTGGTCTGGTCTTCTGTGCTGCGAAAATGTCTGAAGCCTGCCTGTTCAGGAGCCAGGATGTTTTCAGTCTCGAGATACCAAAGCAGGCGCTGGTTGACCATCCTCTCTAGGGTCTTGATGACGCAGCTGGTGAGGCTGATTGGCCTGTAACTGGCAGCCTTCTTCTTGTCCTTGCCTTTTTTGAGGACAGGGATCATGATGGCTTCTCTCCAAACTTGTGCCAAGTCTCCAGTTTCCCAGCTCAGGTTGAAGACCTCTAGAAGTTTGAGGGTGGCTGTGCTGCCAAGGTGCTTCAGCATCTCGTTAGTGATCCCATCTGGCCCTGGGATTTCCGAGTTTTCAGCTTCCTCAGAGCTGTCTGGAGCTCATGGAGAGTAAGGGGCTGCTTCATGGGTTTCACGTTGGTGTCTTGTCGTCTCTCTCTCTCTGTTCTCTTCTTGCTTCTCTTTGCTGAGGAGTGCTGACAGGTATAGTGCTCTCGCTTGCGTAGATATCAGCAAAGCGGTTAGCTGCGCATCTCCCTGTCAGCATCTCTCCATTCTCTTCCAGTGTAATGTTCTGGCCTTTGCTGTCCTAAGCAGCGTTACTAAGGTCCATGCCTTTTCCAGGGAACCATGGTCCTTTAGGTGGCATGATAATGGCTCCGTCACGTTGTCCATGTGCCCAATTTTCTTAGCCAAGACTGCGAAACCAAAAGTGCGGCCTCTGAGAATAGCCTTGCCTCTGCTGGCCCTTTCGTCGTCCAGTCCCAGGCCCAGATGATCGAAGGTGAAGCAGGTTAACTGTCCTGTCAAAGCACCGAAGGAATATATTCAGAGGACAGATTTAGGCTCCTGCAACACGGACTTATGACGTGACAGCAGGCTGGGTGCTCTTGCTAGACTCCAGATAATAAGCTCCTGACTGATGCAGGTTATTCGCCAGGCTTACATCTGTGGCCAGAAACACCACACACGCGCGCGCGTGCGCGCGCACACGCACGTACACAGGCATGCACACACACACACACACACACACACACACACACACACACACACACACACACACACACACACACACACACACACACACACACACACACACACACACACACACACACAGTGAGAAGATCAAGGCACGTGAAGCCAGGGGGGATCTTTCCGCCAGTTACGCCCTCTTGTGATGAATCTCCATCATTGATATATGTCAGACAATTGGCTAGGGATGGATAAACACCTTTGACAGGTTTTACTTGAGGGATATATATGGCATATGGAAGCTCTGGACTGTTTGGTCAGGTGGGTGGTGGATGGGTAGTGGCTGGCTCACAAGGCTACTTTTCTAAAGAAGGCGCTAGCACCCCTTCTCTCTTTTTTGTGACGGAGAGAATCGAGTCCTGCAGGAGAAGTATGCTATTTTGATAGCAAGGAGATAATTTGTAACTACCAACCTTGCCACCAGGGAGCTGTGTCTGTGTCTTGACACATTTACATGTGAGGACACAGACACAGCCCCCTGAAACAGCCACGTGAAATTGAGTGTCCGTGGCGCACTCTTGAACTGACTCCAGTGGGAGCCCACGTCTCGCCACGTGATGATTGAGTGGTCGTGACGCACACCCATATTTTTTTATTACGTGCAGCTTTGCCCATTATTGCCCGTATGTGTGGCTTGGCTGACCGCCTTTTGAGTACAGTGAGCATGAATTGTTTGGCACACCCATTTGTAAAACGGCTTTGTAGCCCTCTCTTGCTTATAATGTTGACAGCTAAAGTTATTTCAGATGTTCTGGCACATCATCCTTGTTTTTCATATTACTTTTGGATCATGACGCTTTTATACCACAGGCGGTGCAGAGGTTGTGGTACACTTTGTTTTGTCTGACTTGTACATGATTTGCACCTGGGTAGTAAAATTTTTGGATATACGTTAGGCCAGTTGGTTGCTTTGATTTGCTTGATGACGTATGCATTTTCCCCTTTACCACGTTTGTTTTGGTTTTCGTGCTACACCTTTTATGTTGCCGTCATCTCTATGCGCACATCTGTTCGCATGCTTCTTTTGCCTTACAGTTTGACTTTGCCTGTGAGCTCATTTATGTGCAACTTCTGCATGTTAGGCAGCAACTGCTTACATTTGGATGTAAGGTCTGAAGCTGGGGTCTTCACCTTTTCCTGATCGTGGACTTATTTTTTTTCATGTGTCTCTTAAGATATGGAGCCATCCAGGGAGTATGGGGACTAACTTTAACCTCCAGGAAGCAGCCGAGACGTAGGGCTAGCCTGCTGTTTGGCACCGAGCTCTGGGTTGGAGTTATGGTCATCCTCATGTATATGCGAGTCTGAGGATTTATTTGGTTATTCAGGTGCAAAATCCCACCAATTTTTAAGATATTCAGGCATTTGTTTGGACAGGCAAGAATGGAGAAAAGGAATTCTAGTAATAACAGTAGTTTTATGATATATTTACCTGTGTAAACTCTACGACTTCCTTCCCCACCCCCTTCCTCCCTGGCGGAAAAGGAGTGAAAACTGATTTCAATCACTCGGGATAAGATGTTGTGAATTCACAAAGGTAGACTACTCCTTTTATGGTTAAGGAGAGTTAACTCTGCGCTCTCCACTTGTATTTTTTTAATGGGAATTCTGATATAAGGCATTGTTTTCACACCTAGTGGAGATAAAACATTTGTTAGGACAGAGAAGTATATCATAAAACTACATTCATTAGTAAAATTCCTTTCTCCTTGCCATCTTGTGGTTCAAGGTGTAGGTGTTTTAGCAGTTCCACCCATTCTCACCATGCTCCTGGTTTTAGCACATGTGCACTTTTTGTTCTTTAATCTTGTTTCAAAGGAACAAGTTTGGGACACACACACACACACACACACACACACACACACACACACACACACACAAGCATACACATACATATCACACACACACACACACACACACACACACACACACACACACACACACACACACACTGAAACATTTGCATACGTCTGACAGTTCCAAAACTTTGAACTCATCACAGTGACTGGTATCACAGATTTATTGATTTTGTAAAGAACAAGTGGAGCAAAAATTCTGAGGATCAATTCAAATTTGTCTTTTCACATTAATCTTTCAAGACCCTAAGCTAGAATCACTCTCAGTGAAGAAACTGAAAACCAAGTCACACACACACACACACACACACACACACACACACACACACACACACACACACACTGACTTCTTATATCCTTTCAGAGTATCAAACTGACTATATTCATCAGTGGCATAAATACTGTTGAAACATTTGCAATAACAAAAAACATTAAGGGGCACACACATAGACACTGTGTTTCTCAAAAAGTGCAGACAAAAAATGCATGGTCTGATGACTCAGTCCATACTCCATCTTAACTTAAATAGGACCTCAAAGTAAATTTTGATTACAAAATGTTGTGTTATATTGTTCAACTGTGTAAAACTAAATACATGATGATCTTTTTTTTCACATGCATATCTTATGTACAATGTTTCTTTCTCTCTATATATGGGGATAAACCCAAAAAAAACTTGCATATCTAGACAAACTATACATTCTGATATCATACACAAGCAGATCAGACCTTGACAGCACACTACGGAAATGTTTCTATTGAAACTAAACTATGAGCACCTGACAAAGGCAACTGGTAATTCAAGGAAAGCAATTGTATTTGATTTTTTTTCCTCCACTCATGAATAATAAGCAATTTGGGGGCCATGCATTTTCTGAAAAAAGTGACATAATTTCTTCATCTAAAACTTTCTGACAAAAACCAAAACAAAACAAAAGATTAGTTATAAATCCTATACATCAGTGTCTTACCAATTCATTGTGTAAGTTTTTCTAAACTTTGCATCTTTTTTTCTCTAACCAATACATAGTGTCTCCTCAGAAAACAAAATGAGAAAACATGTATTACTGAATGAGCTGAGATATATGCAGCATAAATAATTAATCTCTCTAGACATGCAGGCTTAAAATTAATGTCTAATACAGCTCAAGTGTTCAAGAAATTAGCAGCAAACTTAGCATGATGTGTAATCTTGTCCATTTTGAACATCCATTAATGCAGTATTCATAATGCATTCAGAGAGGTGACAATTGAAGTGAAATATAAGCAGTCCAAAAATCCCCTTTGAATCCATCAGGACACTGTAGCATGTGGAATTCCTTCATTTTTTTCTTGGCACAAGCTGCTTGTCTTTTCATCATCTCTTCCAGCTCCTGAGATCGTTTCTTGTCAATGATTTCCATCTCACGGACTTTCTGGAATTTTAAAGAAAAAAAAAAGGAAGAAAAAATTAAATGCATGCAGTATGACTCTAAAACAAGTGACAGCACCCAGTAATGTTCTTTTTCTCAGATGAGAAACTTGACTTGATAAATATATGGAAGGGCAGAATGTTTCTTCAATGTCTGTCTAACCTTCTATGTGCTTCTATTTTGAATGGAAATATACAGAAGAACCACTCTACAATGATTTTGAAAATAGTAAGGAATACAGGTCTCTGTAGGCAAAGGTTTTTAAAGAGAAGCAGACTGCAAAGCAGCATAAACATATGCACATGAAACAGTCAGAGCATGACACACACACACACACACACACACACACACACACACACACACACACACATACACACACACACCCCCCCCCCCCCCCCTATCTGCTTACACAGATGAGTTCCTGAAAGTTTTGCCCAAATTCTTCAACCAGGCCCCCCCCCCCCCCCCCCCCCCCCCCCCCCCCCCCCCCCCCCCCCCCCCCCCCCCCCCCGAGTGTCTGTGTGTCTGGAGCCACATTAATCAGGTTGCCTTATAAAAGTCCTCTCATACTAAAATGAAATTCCACAAGATTCTTGTCATCATCCTCATTTCACTAATCATCATAAGAAGGAGCCTAAAATATACGGCCCTGCACACACTCTTTGGTGACAGCTTTGATTTCCCTCCACATTAATGCCTGTGGAGGGTGCGTTTCAAAGTCTTCCATGTCAGCACGTGTAAAGGATCTGCGTTTGCATGAATGTGGTCTCCCTCAAGATGGGAACAATCACTCTCAATGAGCAACCAAGAAATCATTGTCTTCAGTGGTGGTTCTTCCAGCAGGTGGCCTTATGATGGCCTGATATTGATGGCTCTTTGAGAACAGCTCATACCACGAGTAAGTAAATATACATTGTAGATGGCTGCATATGAGGGAGCCAGAATGACTGAGTTATGCCTCTGAGACAGCACAGAGAATCTGAGCAACAACAACAACAAAAATCCAGACAAGTCCCACATTCACACAATTTAAGAATACATCTGTGGACTTAAAAGATTTTTAAGAAAACAGATGACCACTGAATCCAGAAACAGAACTGTTAGAAATCATTAATTGTAATAAAAACCTGACCTGTGATATTTCTGTTGCAATAATCTGCTGGTACTTGTCTCCTTGGCCCAGAGCTTCCATGTCAGCAAGGAACTTTTGCCGATCCTCTATTTCACTTTGTACTGCAAACCACAATTTCAAAATGATTACACAATCTCTAATTTGACTACCAATAACATAACATGTACACATGCATGTTTACTATTGCCCTTGCACATACACTCATACAAAAATGCATAAAAGTAATTAATGCATTAGTCAAACACATGTACTTTGCTGATAAGTACATTTCAACAGAGTGAGAAAATTCAAAGATAATTCAGTATCTGTAGAGCCCAACAAAAAAACCCCAAACAAACCACACTATGTTTTGAAGTGGGAAGTGTTATATAACATGAAACATTGCTGAATTTAAACAAGACTATCTTCTTCATTTTTATGATGGCTGCGATCAACAGACTGGGTGTCATTCAACAACAAAAATTGGGAAAGAGAAGAAAAGTAGGCACTTTAAAATCGTAAGCACAGTTCCATTAATTTGCCACATTAAGAAGCTTACATTCATCAAATCGGTCAGGCTCAGGTGGAGGTGTTTCCAAACGTTTGCGAACTCGATCAAGGGGAATCTTCTCCACATCCTCACCATATGCCATTATGTTTGCCAGTTTCTCTTTCTCACGGGCTGACCTGGTGACTGCAGGAAACAATAAAGAAGCAAAAATAAGAATAAAAAGTGCGCAGATTTCACATTCCTTTACATTCAGAAGTGAAGTTTTCATTGAATAATTAACAAACAATAGTTTACTCATATATATGGAGAGAGACAGAGAGAGAGTTAATGTATCGACATAGGCAAATGTGCTCAGTTGCTCTTCAGTTGATACTATATATGGGAGGAAAGATAGGTGTGGGAATGGGACAGGGCTGGGGTTATACTGAATGTACTATGACCGAAAGTAATTTTTGTTAATACTTTACGAATGCATCCTCACTCACGCATAGACACACACTGACACCGACATACACACATACATGCCCTATAGCACATGAGGATACAAAAATCATCACATTATCAATGGTAGTATTCAGAGAAATCTTATTCATTAACTTTCAAACATCAAGAATTAACCTTTTTTTTTCAAACACAACATTTGTACCAACAAAGGGGAAAAAAAAAAGGAAAATGATCACAGACCTAATCCTTTGACGTTTCAATTTCTGTTGAATAGTTGACTTTATTGTGGTAACATTCAAGATATTTTTCACATCTATGGTATCAATATCAAGAAAGTTTGATGACACTGAATCCAAGTTGAAGGCCTCCATCTTCTATGAACAAGAAAATCATAATGTTAATGTGAAACCACAGATGAAAAGCTAGACTGTGTGTGCATCACATTAATGTGCATAAAATGGTACTGTACCATCAGAGTCAAAACCAGTGCTAGGTCACCAAACTCTGTAGCTGAATATGCGGTAAAACCTAGCAAGTCTTATCCTCAAACACATATAATTCTTTTTCATTACATAGACAAGATCTATTGCTGATTCTCAATAAAGATCAGAACTTTGTGTAAAAATTGCATACAAAATGTTTGTAATATAGGTATATCCTTTCTGAGAACAGGTTTAAAATGGACCTTCACACAAATGTACAGCTTTGTGTACAGTATATATGACACACCACAATTCAGAATAACAAATTATTGTGACTGAAATGTGTATGTTAAAATCAAACAAATTTCTTTCCCTTTTTACAGAAATGTCACATCAGTGAATGACATGGTAAAACTTTATAAAACCTTATTTTTGTCACTCTTTTTCTCTTTAAATTGAGTCAAAATGAACACACAGCTTAATTCATTCTGGCCTTAGGCCTGTGGCATCCCTGGCCTGAAGCTACTGTAATAAACTGGTTAAAAAATAGGCAGTGGGAAAAAGCATTTCTGGTTTTCTTTAGTTGACAAACTGGCCTAAAAGTAGACATGAGAATAGCAGATTGATTGAATGTAGTCAAAATTCATGCTGCCACTGCAATCAAATGGCAGCCATATTTGAAAGTGATAATTTTGCAAGCAAGCAAGTTTGCACTATCTTAACAATGAATAAAATATTACTGAACACCCGATCTGTGCAGATATGGTTAATATATGTAAACATACTTGAAAACAGAAACTGTAAGACGGCGAAAAGCATCATTTATTACATAAAACTGGCAGACTAGTGAGATACCATTCTCCTTGGATCTGAGGCCTCCTTGCACTTTTTCACATTTTCAACATCAAGATTTGAACAAAAAACTTGCAAATGCAAATCAAATGTAGGTTGAGAAACTGTTAAAGAGAAAGTAACTTGTGAATCATAATGTGGACTGAAAAAACATGGATATGGATCAGTTTTGGACTTGCTGTTGTGAGTATACTTGGAAGTCTGCATTGAGTGATGTTCTGCTGCTTTGAGTTACCTTGAAATTTGTCCTCAATGAGTAAAGAACTGTTTCTTGCTGAAATATACATTACTATTCTAATGAGCATTTCAGTAGCTCAAATCAGCTGTTTCATAAGATGACATGTGCCACTGCTCATATGGTAAGAATCTAAGAACAGCCAAGAGGTAAAACACAAAGCTGACTTGATTACAGTCACTGGGTAAAGCACATTACAAGAAAGAAGATTGCAAGACAAGCACAATTTCTTTTTATCAAAAACCTCTCTGATGTTTTGAGTTATATCAGAATTCATGTACATTATATTAATGTGAACACTTTCAGCAGTTCAGATTACACGTTAATCAAGATGATACATGTTGGTACTTAGTTGGTGGGAATCAATGAAAAGCAATAAGGTAAAACATGGAACTGTCTTCATTTCTTTGTTACTTTAGTTTTGAAATCAGTAAATAACATGCATTACAGTGATGTACACTGCAAGACTTGTACAGTTTTTCCTTATCGCATAAGCTTGATAAAGCCATTGTGAGTGTCCATCTTATCATGCTAACATGCGTGTATCAGAGAATTTGTGTAGTGAATATTATGCAAATGACTACAGTGGCACACATATTGAAATGGCATATCTTAGAGTATATTTCAGAGGACACCAGTCCAATTTAGAGGATTACAGACCCTTAGTAAGAAACAATCAGTGGTGAATCCATAAATCCTCTTTTTCTTTGAAGACAGCTGTCTCACCAATGTTTTTCACAGTGTTTTTAGACTTTATGATGGATACATATTTATAGTGCCTTTTCTCATCTTGTTACTTGTTTTGCTGGTATTCTTTTTCTTTTTTTTCCCTCTTTATTCACTTACAAGACATATGTATAAAAAAACTATTCAGGTAAGGAACGTGTCTAGTTCACAATTATTAATGTTTACATTAATAATGAGGCCAAAACACATGTATGGATCCAAAATTTGACTTCTACTACTTTTCCCAACATTCTTTAAAGACACATGATAGACCCAGAACCATATGTTCAATTTTGAAGTAATTATAATCCTCATAGGTTCATGGTCAAATCAGTGTTTGTCTAATATGCCCACAAGTTACCCAAACACATTGACATAACTTGTACATAGTATTGCTAATTCACTCAGCTGTAGACATTTGGGCATTCAAAGCAATAAAAGTGTAAATTTTTCTTGAGAATGAGCATTGCATATCTTCTAGAACTGAAGTGATTTCTTACTTTTACATGTTACACATTAATGTAAAGGTTGTAAATGTAACTATAGGTTCATTTTGAAATAGTCTCTATGTGGTTGAGAAATCAAGAAATGAAATTTAGAGAAGCATGACAATTTTTGAGACAAGACAGGACTATATCAATTCTACACAGTATTAAATTGCTCTAAAAACAGCAGAAAGTTGAATTCAAAGACTGTTTAAGGAGTTAAGGTAAGTATGCTTGTTTTTAACTCACTTCCTCTGGGTGGAACATAGTCTGGTTTGACAAATGCTCCTTGAGCTTCCATTGTATCCCTAGATCGCAAACCTCCACAATAATTTCTGCAACATTGGATACAAAACACACACACACACACACACACACACACACACACACACACACACACACACACACTCACACACACACACACTCACACACACACACACACACACACACACACAGAGAATTTTAACGAAGTTTCTGGTGCGTTTCTAGAAGATATCATTTAAAGAGATGTGTGAAAGTGTTTTTTTTAAATGACTGGTGAGTTGATTTTAACGTGGTGACAGCCCTGATGTGGCCCTTTGCGGTCGGCTGGGCTATAAGCAACATTATCTTATCTTACACACACATACACGCACACACACACACACACACACACACACACATACCATGTAAGTATTCAATACTCCATGATTTAGAAGAAAAAGAAACACCCGAAAGTGCTGGGGAGGACCCAGAGAAGCACTGTCTTCATCTGCCTTTTGAGCAGTACTGTACCACCCTTGGAGGCCTGCATTGTGTTGACGATGGGTACAGGCACGTGGAGGCCACTCCATTAAGATATCAAGGGACATAACTGCTCCTAAACGGAGGTAAATCAGACCCTAGGATGCAACTTATAACAGCCTTAAAACAGTATCTCCATGGGTGTACCAGCCCGTATTTCATGACTGCAGAGTCCACCGGCAAAAGACACCACCCTCCAGCTGCCGAGCACACCCCACAGACCCCCAACCACCCCTGCCAACAGACAGATGAAGACAGTGCCACTCCAGACACAGCCAAGCTTTTCGCCATACGGTCTTATGTGCCCTCCCTTATATTGTAATTTAAATATCACTGTTTGAATAATGTTGCTTTCCTCTTGCCTTAAAAGAAAATGTATGTCCTGGTTTTTAGGAAAATCAACTTCAGATTCACTACAAACATAACGGTTGATAAATGTTTGTACTTTTTGAAATGTGCAATTTTTCCTGGTTGTCCTAGCTGTTCAAGTTCTCAGTATGAAATCAAAAGCTAGTGCTTGACCAGCAGAACCTACACAATTTGTGCATAATACCACTCTCATTTCAAGTCCATGTTTAATATTAGTCTCACTGATAACTGTAACATCAGACGGATTCTGAATGTTCTAAAGAAAAGCTGTTCCTTGAAGCACAATGAAATTTCCACCTTTTTTAAACACACATTTAATGGGCAGCAATTGTGTAGTCTGAAGATGGTCTGTTTAAAGTTGAATGAAATTCCATCTCATCATGATAACTTTTTCTTTTAAACACATTCAACATCACCATCATACTGACTTTGGATTGAGAATTTTACTGGGTGGTGGCTGCTGCTTCTTTGGTTGGCTTGCTGGACACTTGATGTTGGAGGAACCCGTAAAGGCAGTTGGCCCCCACCCTATAGATGTAAAATGATAAATAGCATTTAGAACACTGCATAACAGTCAGTGGTTGACACAAAATTCACACACACACACACACACACACACACACACACACACACACACACACACACACACACACACACACACACACACACACGCACATGCACATGCACACACACATACAGAGTGAGATACACACACACTGCTTTGGCACCACAACCATACAGACAGACACATAAATGCAAACAATACACTCAGAAACACAGAGAGAGAGAGTGACTAAGTTGGAGTCACAACATTTAAATGATTTGGCTATTTCTGCTTGTGTCACAATGGTAGGGTAGTGTTGTGGTCACTCATAACTGTGATATTCATCCTAGAAACAATTGATTGAAAACAACAAAAACAAAAACAGTGTGAAACATGCACATTACATCAATGGACATACACATGGACATACTAACACAAATTATTTGCTGGTCATCAGATCCATTAAGAAACTGATAGACAGACAGGCTGTGAAAAGATGTTGTTGTGAGTTTTTCAAACAGTTGACTTATTTCTGTAACTACAGATTTTCGGAGAAAAATAGAAAATGACATGCATGCTTTGGTATCTGCAAAGAGGCAAATAGGCAAACAGAAGTGACTAATTAAAAACAATATGACAGACATAATACTTCCTTGGAATGATCTGTAAGAGACAGACCGACAGACTGATAACCATATTTTCCCCACTAATGTATATTGTCAGATACATAAATACTCACTTTTCAAAGTTTTATCTAGCTGACGTTGCTGAAAATTTGTCAGTTTTGATTCCTTCATCATTTCTGTAACAAATGCATTTAAGTTTAGAGATTTCTATCAGTATCATCATTATCACCATGAACATGAACATAAAGATAGTTTAGCAACCGATCTCAAAATCTTTAAGCATGTTGTGATTAGCATGATACTAAGAACAGTATCAAATCAAACTACCCACGACCATGCTCTCACTCAGTAAGCACTGAAAGCCCACTACATAAAACTGAAGGGACATGACATATAAAACAAATAGTGAAAGGAAAGAGACAGCAGGAATCAGAGAGACATAGGTTATGAACCATAGACTATCTTGTCCTTAACCCTCTCTGTTAAAGTATAATATGACTATTAACAAAACTGAGCTATTGTCTTGTCACCTCAGACAACATGCACAATCTGGGCAAAAGATAATGTGGAGTCTTAATGGAAAGGTTTTAAAAATTCTATAATGTGACATTACAAAGCATACAGACTAGGCAAGGTCTTGCTATTCAAACAAATATCCCACTCAAAAATGTACAGGAAGAGGATGAAAATTACATATCCCAACCAATGAAAGATGGTGAAACAAAAAATTGCATCACATCTCCTACCTCCCTCATCAGACACGGTCTTCAAACTGACTGCAAATGAATAACTTCATCACTACCATTAATACTGGATGGCTCCAATTGTTGTCATAGAGCTACTGGCCACCATGTAACACCCTGTCAATTGATGTCACAATTTCTTTAACAAACTGTCTTCGGCCAGAAGACTTCACAAAATGAACGGCCAATGGACTTTGATACTATGGTGCAGGGTTCCCATTTATCAGTAATTACCAGTATTTTACCACTTCAATTGAAAAAAGTAAAGAGATCAGTCACTGGCAGTGCATATGATTTAATTTTCATTTGACCTGGAGCTGGCAGTAAGAAAGTGGACCACTGCATTTGCAGTACTTGGTCGAAACTTAGATATCTGTCTCTCTTGGGCATGGTTGATGCCAAATGTATCAATGAAAGCAGCATAAAATACAGATTAAAACAAGTTGACAATCTTTTCCCACAGGAATAAATTTTATAGGACTCAGCTTTCATACAAGGGCTTCTTCAGCAATATATACTGTGAAGGAAACTCATCTGTACTTGCTGCCAACATGACTATCCTAAGCTTTCGCAAAAATGCTTGTTCACGCTGACAACAGACAGGAAAAAGAACAGAGAAAAAAAATATGAAAATGTACATATGAATCCACATCAGACAAGGTTTCATACATATATGCAATACATCAAAGTATTACAAACATCTACCCCCACCCTCTCTTGCCTGCCTTCCTCATCCACCACCCCCCTCTCTCTCTTTTTCTCTGTGTGTGTGTGTGTGTGTGTGTGTGTGTGTGTGTGTGTGTGTGTGTGTGTGTGTGTGTATGTGTGCATGTATATCTACATCTATATATGCTAAACAGATAAGACTGCATTAAGAGAGTAGGAAGGCAAGCAAACCTGCACACTGTATACATGCTGAATCAGAACTGGCACAACAAATCATCACCAAAGTGACTTGATGGCCACAAGACAACCTAATGTTAATTGCCTTGTGATGACTGCCTGTACTGGCGCTACAATGGGACAAACGTGGATGTGGCTGTATATGGGGAGGCGCCGGAATGAGCAGTGTGGGAGTAATGATACTGAGATGGATTGGAAGTTGAGGCCACAAAAAAGCAAACAGAAACAAAAAACAAAAAAACAAGTCAGAGTTTGTTTTAAGTATATGGTAAGGTGAATAATATTCATATTTCTCTCCAGTCAATTCTCAAAATTAATCCAAAACAAAAGCACCCTGCCATAAACCAGGTAACCTAATTATTCTATATACTACAGTTGAGGAGTGGGAAAATGTGGGTAATTATTGTTACATCTATGAGTTCTACATCTATGAGTTCAAGAGCAATCTCAAAATCAAGTTTGTTCGTTTGTCTGCTTGTTTTTCTATCTTTCAAGACGGCCAAGGAAGGAAGACAACGTGGAATTCTGACCTTAATCTGTCATATGACTGGTCGCCAGAAGGGTGATGTCATTACCAATGAGGAGAAAATTACGGTATAACACGGCTGTGTGTCTGCATAACAATCTAAAGCAAACAAAAATCAGACGATTTCCTGAGAGTGAGACCCACTCAGTACAATCGCTGATGTATATGAACTCATATTTTGTACATCAAATAACAAAGAATGGAACAATCAAAAACCTTTGAGAAGATCATGAGTTTGTTTGCTGTATTGGGCTTGTGGAGCGCTCCAAAAACCGCCCTGTGGAACATTCTTGCCTCCTGGTGCAGCCATTTTGACGCTTGTTTTTTGGCTGCTAAGAGCGTCACTTCCGGCACAGAAACATTCACAGGTGCTAAACATTGTAATTTTTTTCCCACTCTTCCTTCATTTTTTTTTTTCTCCTCCGTTGCTCTACGTGCCCACATTCGACATTCTGTTGTTTTATTTTGCACACAATTTCCGTCACACCAATCATTATTTATTTTTTCCCTGGGTCACCTTCCCCACACCTCCCTCCACTTGCCACCCCCCCCCCCCCCCCCCCCCCCCCCACACAAAAACGGAGAAATGGGATTCGTAGCCAATATGATTTAATCTCTCCAACTCTCCCCTTTTACTCATCTTGATTGCTGTGTGGTCAATGTGTGTGCATGTTTAAAGTGTTTGCGTGCTTTCCTTCAGTGTTCGAGTCTGCGGATGTCTGAAATTTTGGTTCCTGTCCTGCAGCGCGACGATCAAATTTTTGGTTCCGCGCGACAAACATAGCACAACTGCCCACTGATCTCTCTCTTCTCTCTCTCTCTCTCTCTCTCTCTCTCAGCGCAACGGTTCACTGTGGGTCACTGTGTGTGTGTGTGTGTGTGTGTGTGTGTGTGATTAACAAAACAAACAAGCGAACTTCTTTTTCTTCTTTTTTGTTCGCTCAGACAGGAACCCCAGAGGTATTGACGAAGGCTGCTGTACGGCGGAGGCGCTCCAGTGATCCGTAAAACTTTTCCCACATCGGTGTGTTGGCAGGCCAGGTCTCTGCCCTTAGTTTTTCATATGTGTGGGACAGTCCTGCAGGAAGTGTTCCACTGTACCACTTGGGCAACTTGAAGACTCGCCTGTGTGGAATTTTGTGAACATGTGATGTCTTAGCAAACAAGCATACAAATCCACCACCACTACCACCAGCAACAATAACAACAACTACATGAAAAAGTGTATGAAAAGTAAATCCTTCAGTCCATACAGGCCATTACTCCCCCTGGCAGCACTTCATGAGTTCTGTTTCACACATGAACAGACTCAAAGGGCAGGTTCAAGAATAGGTCGACCCAAATCAATAGAAAAGAAATTGTTCAACCTGAGCCCAAGGTATGCGCTAACCAAAGTGCCCTTCTCGTTCATTTATGCCAACCCCTCTCCCTCTCTCTCTCTCTCTCTCTCTCTGTGTGTGTGTGTGTGTGTGTGTGTGTGTGTGTGTGTGTGTGTGTGTGTGTGTGTGTGTGCGTCTGTGTGTGTGTGTGTGTGTGTGTGTGTGTGTGTGTGTGTTCTTTTCCTTTTTATGGTCTGCAATTGTGCCTGTTCCGATTCAGCTTGTAATACGCAGAACACCACACCCTCTGCTGACAACAAAAATTGTCACGGAGCCAATGTGGAATCGATGTCCGTTAGTCTCTAGAGGGCCTCGCCACACCCATCCAATAACTATGCCCATTGATTTGTGTTGCCGGTGACTTTGACTTGAACTCACTACTGGCACTCACAATTAAGGAGAAAACAAACTAACCTGGAGTCCACGCCAGTCACATCTCAGGCCACGCGATCAGACTTTAGTCTTTTTTTTTTCCCCCTTCTTTTTTAAATAATGACCGATGAGAATAACGTAAATGATGCTGTGATCTAAGACTACATAAAAAGGTTGGTATTCCACGCTACTTTTCATGAAATATTTCAGAGGCAGCCAGGGGTGAGAGTCAGAGATATCTACAGTGTTGGTCAGGAAGTCTGAGCAATTACACTTTTAAAGATGCATTCATTTAGTGGATGAACACTGGACTTGGTGGTTATCTGAGGCACTGATGACCTGGTTCTTTTCTCCTGTTAATATGGAACTTTACACTCTCCGCCTCTTTCTCTATTTGCCTATCTTCCATAGTGACCCCCCATTTTTCTGTGTCTAAAATGTTTTTGACGGCACTTTGTGGTTTGTACGTCCTTCTCGTCTGTCTTGTTCGTTTTGTGTTGTCTTACGTGGGGGGTATATTTTCTTCGTGTATGAGCGGGGTTTTTCTTCCTTCCTTCCTTCCTTTCCTTTTTTTTTTTCTTCTTTTTTTTCTCTCCTTTTTTCCTTTTGCGAAAATCATGTATTTTTATTCGTCATTGCTTTTGAATTGCTGTATTCGTCATTGTGTGGTATGTGAATTGTTTGTCATCCTTTATATTTGAAAAAAAAAAAAAAGCTTAACAGAGTTTACAGTGTAAAAAATCCGGTTCGTTATCTCATCCTAAAAGAGAAACCCCTGACGGTGATGAGCTTATCATTGTGATGTTGCTATGGCAGGTATTGTTATTTCAGCTGTCTCGTGGCATTCTATTTGTTCTTACATTGTGGAAAATAGTTGTACTGTCGTGACTTTTGTGTTAATTTTATCATGTTTTTCTTTTTCTTGTAACTGAATTTCTACTCTTGTTTAGCAGGGACGTTCCTGGGGGGGAAAAAAGATGCTTGGCTATCACAGGCGAAAAAGCTAGGGGAGATCCTGCAACAATTCATACTGACATTCATAGGCCGTTGAGAGAAATCAGAGACTAAGAGAAAGAGCGGCGGCGAAAATCGAGCTTGAGAAACAAAAGATTGAGTTTGACTATGAATTATAGAGATTAAGAGAAGAGCGCAGAGGCGAACAAAAAAGATTTAGAGAACAAAATTAATTTGAGATGAAAAAAAAAAATCGAATTATAAAACTAGACCCCTCCTCCCGATCATGCCCCTTCTTCCTTTCAAACCATGAGCACCCAAAAATGTTCTTTATCTTTTTCTTTTTTAAAGAACTAGTGATGAGATCGATCACTTCATGTTCCATTTTGAAGCCCGTGCGTGCTATTTTATATAGGTAGGACAATGATCAGTGGCCCAGCCATTCTACTTCCTGTCTCCAAGGCTCAGTCTTTTTTTTTTTTTTTACCATTCCCTTGGTGCTTCTGGTGCTGTTCCCTATCATACCCCTTACCAACACTTTCATACAGAGTTCCAATGCATAGCTCGTGCATTTCATTAACGGTTTTAACTAGATGACCCGAGCTAAGGCGAATCATTTTTGGCCTATCTGACTGGACTTAACATCATTTTGATTGATGGCTGGCTCTGTCAGACATAACACACAGGATTTTCGGGGTCTTCATGACGTTAACATGAGGGAGCAGGTTTTTTTTTTTTTTTTTTTTTTTTTTTTTTTTTTTTTTTTTTTTTTCAGTCAGTATCTCAAGACTTGTCTGAATTCTTTATAATGGGGGAAAATGTTCTAATGTGTATGAGACGGCCACTTATGGCCGAACTTTACAGTGAAGCGAGACCCAATAAACATGTCGCCAGTAGAGATGATACTACACTGATTGTTCTCTGGAAGTGTTGCACAGGTGAGATCGGGCCCATCACAGGCCTCCAGGGGCGAGGTGATTTTTAACTGAATTTCAAGGGCCATGGCTGCTCTTCTGGGCACGCGACTCTGAAAGACATTACTTAGGCCAGTCAGCCCCTTTCTCGTTCCCCTGTTCTCCTCGTTCTGTTTCACCTTCTCCTACCTGTTCTCATAACTAAGCAACTTTTTCGCATGCGCGTGGGAATCGGCAGAGGTCTTGAAACGTTCAGTCGTCGTAGGCCTATCAAAATGATCAGCTTGAAAAGTCAGATATACTAAACGCTCGATGGTATGCATAAATACTGTGCTTTAGACATTACCAGTTCCAGGTCCTTCCAGCCATGCAAGGTTTTGGTTTCGACCAGTATTGCTAAATACTTGGATAAGTGAAACAGCGCCATGCGTTTGTACGATAAACGGGCCTCTAGTCCTTCGTGATACTGGTTGTATAACGGTTGGAGTTCGAAAGTCTGGTTCGTCCTGACCAATAAACTGTTAAAACCTAGCCGTCTGTTTCCTTTGGCAGCAAGACTGAGGTCAGTAGTTTCCTCTTGTGAAGCACAGGTTTCACTCCGTACTTTTCAGGCAAGGTGACCTGCTGTGAGTTCAGTAACCCTGTCACCGATCTCGTTCTGGAAAATGTATCCAGTAGGCCTATATCTGATATTCCTTTACCTGAGCTTCACCAGGAAGTAAGCTCCATGACTGAACACAAGGGAATAGGCCAACATCTGATCTTGTTCCGCGTGAGACTCCTCTTTCAGCACAAGGACCCATGCCTGAAAAGAGCACTTTGATGACCTGATTCAAATATGATATCACGGGTAAGGACTACTACTGTTTCGTATAACTGTTATCCAATGGTATTTTGTACCGCCTCTTTCGAGACTGATTCAGTAATAAGACAAATTATGGTACCTCAACTTCTACATAACCGGTTTTGTGCGTTCACGACAACTTTCATGAAGACATCGCAGTGTACGTTACAGTCTTCGGCGAGTTTCCCGTTTTCTCTCGATGTGTGTGTGTGTGTGTGTGTGTGTGTCGTCTGGATGAGGTGTGTTGGTGTGTGTATGTATGTGTCCTCACGGGTGCGTGCGTGCATGAGTGGAGCGCGAGCGCGTATGTGTGTGTGTGTGTGTGTGTGTACGCGCGTACGCACGCATGTGTGTGAAGTCAGTGTTTACTGACGGGATGTGTGTGTGTGTGTGTGTGTGTGTGTGTGTGTTTGACAGAATCACAGAAATATTTGGCTGTAGGCTAAAAGCCTTTTGCCCTCATTATTAGTGTCCATTAATATTGTTGCCAAATTTCACTCCAGGGGCCAACAGGCTGAGTCGCACTTTATTTTATTTTATTTTATTTTACTTTACTTTTTAACATGAGCGCTGGTGACCTACTCGTTTTTGAAGCAGTCTTTTAGGAAGAAGAAGAAGAATATGCTTTTGGATAACTACGTAGTCGCTGTCCCTTGGTTAAATCAGGAATAGTGTATACTACATTTATCAGCGTTTCAATGAAGATTTAAATCAATGGAAAATGCGTGGTCCCTAAAAGTTTTATCAATTTGATTTTTGAAGGCGTTAACTGATGATGCATTAATGGTATCATATGAAGGTTGTTCCACAGATTAATAATACGATTAGTAAAAAAAAAAAATAAAATAAAAATGTGGAACAGTTTAGTTACGAAGTTGGTCTTTTTAAGGTTGAAGTTGTGCCCTTGAGTCTTATCATAGTTAGCCAAGGTGAACAGGGAAGAGGTGTGTGTGTGTGTTGTGTGTGTGTGTGTGTGTGTGTGTGTGTGTGTGTAGGCCTATGTGTGGCAGTGTGTGTGTGTGTGTGGGGGGGGGGGAGGGGGGGGGGGAATTCAGGCGATGTAAGGGTGTGGAGCTGTTGGGTCAGAGCCCCGACCAGCATGCCTGCTAGAACATCAGATTAGTTAACTGGATCATCACATATACTAATGACTAACAAGATGAAACAATATGTAATTTGAATTGAATCGCTCTAGGCTTAATTCTCGCTCCACATCCATGCATACACGCAATCACTCGTTGATAAACACATGCACTTGTGCACCGCTGTCATGTCACGCTTTTTACAGCCAACAAGCCATATTGGGGCTAGCTACACACACACACACACACACACACACACACACACACACAGAGCCAGTCTGTGGTTGAGTACAACATTGAGTTTTTGTGTAGAGATAGGGCACCACCACAATAACGTACGTCGACTCCAAAAACAACAACAGTGACAACAGCAACAACAACAATAACACACACACACACACACACACACACACACACACACACACACACACACACACATCATAATGAGCGGGGCGCTGACTACAGAAAAAAACTGCCAGTGTTGACTATATGTACAAGAGCTGTGAGCCTGGCACTGCAAAAAAGAAACAGAAGAGGAATGACGTACAATGCTTGCCATCCGGCCGCTACCCTGAAAACTACGAAGGATCTCACGATCCAAACTAAATATGCCCCAACCACAGAATGCCAAAGAAAGAGCGAACCGACCAGACAGTTTCGCAGATATACATACCAGTCCTACAGATTGCAATATTACCAGGAAACTTTCCCCCAAGACAGACCTGATGGTTGTTTTTTTGTGGGACCCCACACCGCCTTCTGTACAAGAAATCCATTATGTCAAAAGTTCGTTTATTGACGTATAATGGCACTCTTGTCGGAAACATTTTAACGCATGATCAATAGTTTATTGCAGCTGTGACGGAAAGAAACTCTAGCGTTGAAAAGGAAGGGGGGGGGGGGGGGGGGGGGGGGGGGGGAACGGGAAAGTAATGAAAGAAAATCGCCGTAAAGTAGCCTAACCCATGAGATTGTACCACGGATTAGTTTATACAAAAGCCCAATGGCCCACCACTACTCAGATCTAATGCATCCCAAATTGGTACAACAGAGTTAATTGTGACAGTCGCGGTCAAATTCATGAAGGAAAGAAAGTTCAGTGCAGACATTCAATATACACTGCGAGCTGACAACGCGACAGCTTTTTATGAATATTGTCGGGAATGTGAACAAACAACAACAACCAAATTACCACAATATCAAGCGCCTATGATTTAGGACTTTGTTGCTTTTCAGAGTCCGTGAGGCGAAGATCGTGCGGCCCTGCAAAATAGGTCTACAATAAACCACCGACAGTCACAGTTCGCTGACACGGTGGTCGTGCCTGACAGTCTTGAGTGAAGAACCACATAAATAAGATAGGTATGTGATTTTGCACTTCCACGTTGCAGTTCGGTGAAGAGAAACGAAGGTAACTGTGAAGTTGCGGCTTGATATTATAGCTAGATAAGCTTTAGTTTCCATTTTCAAAATATTGGCTCACAGTGACGATTTATGCACCTTCTTCTTGCTTAACAGGACGGAAAAGAATACTGCCAGTGTTTCCAACAGTCTGAACTTGGGAGTTAAAGAGCTGCAGTACAGAATGGGTGAAAGTCATTATCAAGCGTACGAAGGCGTTCATAGATAGTCGCGAGTACACACGCTTGGAGGCATAAACTATTTGGGTTATCCTCACCCCACCCCATCCCCAGGTGTTATCCCCACCTCACCCCACACCACGCCTGCCCGTCCCTGTGTGCAGTGTGGCCATGTGCCACAATTAACAATCTGCACAAATCGCTATACTGTGCGTGTGTAAACGATTTGAGGCATTGCATAAATTCATGCTACAGATAAATATTACATTGAATGTAGATCAAATTAACAATCCCCCACGGTCAGGTCAGTTGTTTTTAAGGATGCCAATTGATGTCATAAATCATGACCCAGAAATACATCAACTATGTTTTTTGGCATAGTGTGTCTGTGTGTGCGTGTGCCCATATGCGTATGTTGTTGTTCTTCAATTTTATGTCTTCCCACAAATAGTGGTTTCAGTTAAATTAATATGTTGTGTGTATGCGCGCACGTGCGTGTATGCGTGCGCGTGCGTGCATGAATGTGTGTGTGTGTGTGTGTGTGTAATTTCTTTTTGTGTTTGTGATGTTGTTGAGAGTTTAAAGTTAGATTCCTACTGGACAGCGTAATAGATGTGGGCATAACGAACAAAGAAAAGCATAATTATTGAACATGTTAGGTAATATCAGTGGAGTTGATCTATCATGTGAAATATTAGTACCGGCCTTTTGCACTATATTCTTTGCTCTTGGACTGTCTTGTAACTGGTGACGTACACTAAGAGTTTCCCCGCACACACATGCAACCTTTTTGCTGTACTTGGTTCAAAGTGAATTAAGCACATCCTATGAATTAAACTTACTACCTCTCTAGATATCAGACTTTCAAATTTGCCTAATTGAGTCTTGGGGTGGATGTCAGGATGTGGTTGTATACAATTGTGTGTGAGTTGAAATTGGAATTCTACCTTTGAACGAGTTTTGAAAAGTGTCCTCTAAATTTGTTTTAAAGAACCTTTCACAAAAAGTTTCTGTACAAACGAAGTATCTCTAAATTCAGAGACAGATTTTTTCAAAAGAGCAAAAGACATGAAATCAACTAAATCAACTCAGTCATACACATCTATTGTTCTCACCCCCCCCCCCCCCCCCCCCCCCCCCAAAAAAAAAAAAAAAAAAAAAAAAAAAAAAAATCAACCAAAATGAAATAGCTGTCAACCCATCCTTTCCGCATCCATTCCAAATGGGAACAAACCAAAGCAAATTATGACACAAACTATACTGAACTGATCAAAAATGATCTACCATATCTTTTAAATAATTATTTAAATTCTCATTTGGAAAATTGATATAAGGACCATCTTCAAAGTTTTACAGATGGCTCAGTTTGGGATGACTACAGAACAGGAGTAGCTTTTAAAATACCAAAATTAAAAGTAGAAAAATTATATTATCTTGGCAAACACTTGTAAATTTTTACTGCAGAATTAGATGCTGTCCTAATGTGCCTTAAGTATGTTTTAGATTCTTCCACAGAAAATTGCCAACTTTTACTGTGCAGTGATTCAAAGTCATCCATTTTTGCCGTACAGTCCTTAAATCCAAAGATCTGTTACAAGACTATTACAGAAATTAATTACATAACACACCCAACAGAAAGTCACATTTATTCTTTTTATTGATACACACTGTGGAATTTTAACAAATGAGAAAGTTGATCAAGCAGCTCGGAGAGCAGCTCGCAATATTGAAGGCATGACTGCACTGAACATCCTGTAGACCTATCAGGTTGTTATGCTTTGATTAATAGAGCATCCTTTAACAGTTTCAAGAGGTTATCAAAACACGCATGTGTGTGTGTGTGTGTGTGTGTGTGTGTGTGTGTGTGTGTGTGTGAAGAGAGTGAGAATAAGAGGGACGGAGAGAGATAGAGACAGAGGAGATATGAAAGGTCATGGTAAAATAAGAGACAGAGAGCAATGGGTCATTTGGCAGATCAGCCTTTATACTAAAACGATATAAAATGAAACTGTCCAACAGCTTTCAGTAAAAAGTGTTAACAATGTTTGCATTTTCGGATGCTTGATTAGCCCAAATTTAACAGTTGCAATGTGTTCCCTTGCATTACACACAAACAATATAAAAAAAACTTTCTTTTTCCAGAGAATTCAGCAAGGTATTAAACATTTGAGAGGACTGGAAGATGTACAGGATTGTTTTTAAATGTACATTTGAGAGTGGCAGAAAAACTTTGTATACATTTAGTTCTGTTCATGTTTTTAAAAGCTCAGCAGACCATGGGGTCAAATCAGCCTTGTCACGTCATCACAATCAGTTCCAAGCATGTTTAGAGAAAATAAGCAAACAAACAAACAACTAATCAGTTTGTTTCTTTAAGAAATGTTTAGAATGCCCCACAAGTGAATGTTCCCCTCCTCCCTCTCCCCACTCCCCCCCCACACCCACCCCCAAATCAGAGACTTAGGTAGAAACGACATGATTTATTATCATCAATAGCCATAGATTTAAATCTCAGTATTACATTAGATTCAGTCATCATTGATTGTCAAAGATTTTTTTAAAAGGCAGAAGAAATTAGCAGTACCATCCAATATGGTTAGATTTTTCGTAGACCTAGATCCTACTTGATGCACAAAAGTTGTATAATTGTGACATGTTTCATCCTTACTGCTGCATTGATCATGGGCAGAATAGAGAAACACTGTCCAGTGTGATCGCTTTAGGTGGCTCAGTGAAATCAAGAGACATTGGCAGAAGGGGTTTTCTGCACATGACACATAGTCACTCAAGCTGATGTTGACATTTGGAGAAAAGAAAATGGTCACCTGAATAACATAGAATTCTGTCAAGATCAGACAAACTGGATTTGTTTATGTGTGTTAAACAGGTAATGAGCCTAGATTAACACTCAGTAAAATGTCTGCCTTGTATTTGTCAACATTAAGGGTGATACATGTATATACTTTCATACCTTGTCTCTGTTATCACAATATAGTCTTTTACCAAGTTTGTATGCACTGTTTTTTTTTTTTTTTTTTTTTTTTTTTTTTTTAAATTTCCTTTAGAACAACAATTAGGGGAACATTTACTGACCAAACATTCTGGCAGAGGTACTGAAAGGGATAGTGTGTATCTTCTGTTATTGTTGTTATTTTTTTTAACTTATTAAGTTAATTATTGTGTTATCATTTTAAGATTATGATGATGTGAAAAGTTATATTCAAGCAAGAAAAGTATTCAGTTGTCACATAGTTCTTTACCATTTCTTTTTATGGGTTATATTTGTGATGATGTAAAGTTCTGAATTAATTTTTTTTTGAAATCATAGATAATGCAGGATGACTTTAGTACTTCTTACACATAATTGACTTTTTTGCTTTTTGTTGTTGTTGTTGTGTATAATAAGCCACATAAATGCTGTATGACAGCTTAATCAGTTCATGACAAGTACAGTTCTTTGAATGAGATTTAAAACTTGGTCATATGTGTGAACGCATGCATAAAAGATCTTACACTCGCATCTGTCCGCTTTTATGTTCTAGAGACAAATAGGCCATCATTTGCCAATGGGATGGATGGCATGAAAATAAAAGCAGAAGCAGACTAGTGTCATGTTTAGAGCATCATGCATAAAGATGGCATGCGGTTGCATTAATGGTAGGATTGAAAATGATTGCATACACAGATGCCACTCCGCTTCGGAGCCTAAGAATGAATAAGAGAGAAATAATCAATGAACATTAATGTGGTTTATGTCACAAAGGTTGGACACTATTTCTGATTCATGGTCATAATATAAAGATTCAAATGTTTGTGAAGGTATTGCTTTATTATGGTTCTGTGAAGACACTAAGCTTACATGACAAAACATGATACTGATCATGTAATGATACTTTGCCAAAATGTGTATGAGCAGATGCTGTTGAGGTAGATTACTATTAACTGATATCAAATATGAGAAAGATCTAATACATGGAATCAGTTATTTGAGGTCAGTACACATTAAAGAGAGAGAGAGAGAGAGAGAGAGAGAGAGAGAGAGAGAGAGAGAACTAATACATAGAATCATTTATTTGAGGTCCATACACCATGAAGAGAGAAAAGAAAAGAGAGAGAGAGAGAGATCCATGACACAAGACATGTCAGTCTTAAAAAAAAAAAAAAAATGAAACTGAGAAAGAAGACCAAAAGTGTGTCCTCAAAACATGAGAATAGGCAAGGGAAAAAAAAAAGAGAGAGGAAGAGGGTAACACATAATCACTATAAGTCGGAAACAACAACAGCAGTCAAGAGAAGAGGACTGTAGATGTGACAGCTGTACACAATAAACTGAGCAGCAGTATGATTTCACCAATGAAAGCATACTTAAACTGTCAAACAGTGATGTGACATGGAGAAAGGGATGGGGGAAAGAAAAACATAAAGAAATCAAAAGAGAGAAAAAAAAATAGAGGAAGGAAAATGGGAAAGAAGAAAAAAAGCAGAAGAAAGAAAAGGGGGAAAAAAAAAATGAGAAAGTAAATGACAAGAACACAAAACAGGAGATGGAAATGGAAATGATAATGGATGAAAAAGAAGAAAAACGGGGGGAAAAGAACAAAAAAAAAAAAAAAAAAAAAAAAAACCCTCAAGAGATACATCCTCACCTACTTGCCTGGAGAGTGAAGCATTATCAGATCAAGAGGAAAAAAGAAAACAAAACAAAGTGCACATCAGTTATATGTGCAAGCATGAGTGTGTAATCACTGAATACAGTGTGGACTAATGGCCTCTTTCTTGGTAGAAAAGGGAATAGTTGAAATAAAGCATACTGATAACGACATACAGATAAATGAACTGTGCAGATTGTGCACACATGTTTGCACGGTGGCATGCGTGTGTGCGCATGTGTGCGTGCGTGCACACACACACATACACACACACTACACACACATATACACACACACACACATGCGCACACACAAACACACACACACACATGCGCACACACACACACACACACACACACACACACACACACACACACACACACACACACACACACACACACACACACACACACACACACACACACACACACACACACACACACACACACACACACACACACACACACACACACACACACACACACACACACTCACTCACTCACTCACTCACTCACTCACTCACTCTCACACACACACACACACACACACACACACACACACACACACTTAGCTGTGGAAATGTTTTTGATTTATCTTACAGACATGGCCTCACAGCAGCTAACCAGACTTGGTGCCTTGTACAGTACACCATCATCTCCAGAAGATGCTTTGGTGCTTCACCGCTGCCTGTCGGTTCCAGCTGGAACAAATCACCAGATTTTCCTCAGGCTTCTCTACAACAGAATGGGACCAGAAGTCTGCATATTTTGGATGTTCAGTCAACTTTCAATGATTACAAACATGAAAGACAGGCATTCAAGCTGACTGTGCCTGAGAAATTCAACTTTGCCCGTGATGTGCTTGATGTCTGGGCTACTGCTGAGCAGGTATACATTTCTTTCTGTACACCAGTGCTATGAGTTTGGGACCACAAGGAACTTTAGAACTGGGGTGCTTCCCTTGGCTTTTTAGAAAAGTTTGTCCATGTATTTTGTCGCGTGGGAGCAGGTGAAAAATGTTAAAACATGCAAACAAGGTCTTCCACATTTCACAGGTTAATAGTGTGCACATAGCTGTGAAGAAATGGTCTGCTTTTGATGTTTGTAAGCTTTAACTCCAAAAAGTAAGCTTAAGCTGTAAGTTAAATGCTTTGGACTTAGGTTATGCTGGATACAAAAGTGCAATGTGTAGCTGTTTGCTTGAGATGATAAAAGTGTATATGTGAGGACATGGAGCTGAAATATAGTTGTTTTATGTATGCTGAATTGATGCGCTGTCTGTTGTAGTAGTTGTAGTGTTGGTAATCAGAGTAGTAGCATGGTAATGATGTTGGTAATGACGTTGATGATGACTATGATGATGATGCTGATGATTGTTTTGTTATTATTGTCATATCACCTGATGTATGTGTTTTGTAGTCCTTATTCTTGATTTGTTCTTTTGTTTCAAAATAAAATATGATTAATTAAAGATAAAGAAAAATGTGTCTTCAAGTCCAGGTGTTCTCAGGAATAGAGAATAATGAGAATAAATTGTTTGAAAATGACCCATGGTATTATTGCATTAAATCTGGCTCTAACAGATGTGTCTGTAAACATGTCTTAATTGTTTGGGGGCTAGAATATTTGAAATTGGTGCTAAGATATTCCTCAGGGGAGTCACAAGTGTTTGACTTTAAATAGGCATGACTTTGTTATGTATGCCTTTTTCAGCTGCAAGAATATGATCACCAACCATTGGTTTGTGTGTGTTTGGGTATATGTATATGGGGTGGGTGTCAGCAAACTTAAGCAGAAGTGTAGATTTTATAGGTGGCATTGTAAATGTATGTTAACCTGGATCCTAAGATTCAGTTAAGATAGTTGCAGAAGGAAACAAGAATAGTCTTATTTTATCTATTCATTGAACATAGGTTTGACCTTGGGTTGACTTATTGTCTCGCTGATTTTGTAATCATTCACTGATGAGTTATAGTTATTTTTATCATTTAAAAAAAAAAAAAAATGATAGTGTTTAGAAATTTTAGTTGCTTACTTTTTTTATTGCTGATGGCAGCTTATGTCTCTCTCTCTCTCTCTCTCTCTCTGTCTGTCTGTCTGTCTCTGTTTCCCTGTCACTTTCTTTCATCCATCCTACCCTCCATCCCTTTCTCCGTCTCGTCTCTGTCCTCTCTCTCTCTCTCTCTCTCTCTCTGTCTTGTCAGAAAATGATGAAATGATTTCTGTGGCCTGTGTTTTCAGAAAGGACAGAGAAACAGCAACAATCCTGCATTATGGTGGACAGACGATAAAGGAAATGAAAAAACATTTTCCTTTCAGACACTTTCACAGCTTTCTTGCAGGTAATCTTTCTGTCTCTCTCTCTGTCTCTGTCTGTCTGTCTGTCTGTCTGTCTGTCTGTCTGTGTCTATGCCTCTGTCTGTGTCTGTGTCTGTCTGTCTCTATCTTGTGCTACTAAGTGTGTGTGTGCATGTGTGTGTGTGCGCGTATGAGTGTGTGTCCAATTGAGTTTGTATACTCCCAATGTGTGTGCGTGTGTGTGTGTGTGTGTGTGTGTGTGTGTGTGTGTGTGTGTTGTGTGTGTATTCCTGTGTATGTTTCTCTCTCTCTCTCTCTCTCTCTCTGTGTGTGTGTGTGTGTGTGTGTGTGTGTGTGTGTCTTTCTTTTGGATCTATTTTTTCACACAATTCTTGGAAGAACTGGTCAATTCCAAATGACACTATTGTCAGAACCTGTGTAGGGAATGATGTGTATTGAAACAAAAAGGAAACAAACAAATAAACAAAATTATTCAACAGCAAACATTTTGATTCAAGTCTGTTTTCATTACAGCTGCTGTCAAAACAAACTATTGTCATTTCATTACATTAAAACTCTTGTCATTTCATCACAGAGCAGCATGTGAAGCTTAGCCAATTAATGAAGAGGAAAGGGTAACAAATGTAAAGTAGCACAGCTGAACATTAGCAGAATATGTCTGTTTGCAGTCAGCACTGGATACAGCCACTCTGTGATGCTTTACTAACTGAGCATTGTTTATGCATAGAGTGGACCAGTGGCCCCTGCAGCATGTTTTGCGGGTGGGGGGGGTGGGGGTGGGGGGGTGGCATTTGACAGCAACAAAAACTGAGTGATAAATGAAAATATGGTATGTCTGTGATGGATTTCAAACCTACAGATTCCCAGGGTGCAGTCTGTGATGGTAGGTTACGGCTGCTGTTGCTGCTGTGCTTTCTTTGCTGATGGACTGAACTTGATGACAGATGGCAGAAATGAAATGATTATGAGTTCATTTTGATTGCAAGTTTGGCACCCCAAAAAGAAAGAAATTCAGTAGAGAACAGATATTTAAGTTTCCTCATTCCCTTTGTGTTACAATTGATATCAGTTCACTAACAAAGACTGCTCCTAATAGATGGCTCAGAAAATAAAAATCAAATCCTGATTATTGTTTAGAGGCTGCGACACACTTTTGAGACTTTCATGTTCTCTACAGGGTATATAGAATGTGGCCCATGTTTTTATGACAAATTCTTTTTGATGAATTATTAATCAGAAAGAAAGAATATTAGAGATAGATACTTAGAGATGACAGTTGTGAACCATGACTTCCAGGATATCTACATTATGAAAGTGAAGCTTTCATTTATTGAGTTTCTGGGCAAAAGTGCGCTTTATTTCAGCATGAATTTTTTTAAATGATTGAGAAATGAACATGCATGTGTTTGGGGTAATAGTGAATGTATTTGGGTCCCCTTTGCTGCAAAAGATTTTCATCCTTGTTTAATTGTTGGTGTTAGTGACGCTGACTTCTTTCCTAGAATGGCAAGGTAAGGAGAGAAATCAATTTACCAACAGAATTCAAGAAACATTTATTGAATCGGGAACCATATTGATAATTGCACATTTTCTGTTTCCTTAAAGATGATCTTAAATGACCATACTGGAATATGTGTCAAGATGCTTGGACATGCATTTTGCAGGGTATCAATGTTTTAACTGGACCTTGTCAACTTTCACAAGGTGACCGCATGATTGTCATCCTTCCAAGAGTTCCAGAATGGTGGCTGTTGAATTTGGGAAGCATTCGAGCAGGTGAGACAGGTCTTTGTGCTCAGGTTCTCATTTTAAGGCATGCTTAAAAAGTAAAATGAAGATGAAGAAAAACTAGATTCACAAATCAGAGAAATAATACCTCTCTACAGAAATGAGTAGATGGCTGAAAATCAGAACTTGCCTTTGGAATGTATGTGTTGTTGACCTCCTCATTTAGAAAACAAACAGCATTGTTAATTAATACTGTTAATATCTCTTTGAAGAAGTACCCTTTGTGCATATGACAGGGAAGTATGCCAGAAAGACTGAGTGAAGAAAGACTGCCTTTCAACAGAGTAGTTTTTTACTTGGCTCTACCCAGAAGGACAATCTGTTGTGTAAAGGGAAAACATGGATTGCAAAGCACTCCATTTGGTCTCTTTTCAAGGATAGGTGCCATACAAATGCTCTGCATAATGATAATAATAAATGTGTTTGTCGTTGTGTATACCAGATTTATCTCCCAACTAGTTGTCTTTCCCCTTGAAAAAATAGAGATTTTTCAAGATCATGTTTGTCTTTGCACAACTTCCCAATAAAACTTTCTCCCCAGAAGACTAATTTTTTTTGTTCTTCTTTGACATGTTTCTACTAGATTTTACTTCCGGTAAAGACTTCCTCCTTTTAAACATCTTTTTGCTGGGACCTTATGAAAACCACTATATTTAGAACTTTTGCCTTTGTACTAAATTTGTAAACAACAGTTTTTTTTATTGTTCTTCTTCCTAAAAGGCTGGTTCACTCAAAATGTGTAGGTCACCTGCGCGCATGTAAAAAAAGAAAATTTGACTCAGCCTGTTGGTCCCTGGAGCAAAATTTGGCAGCAAGGGGTCGCACATGATATTTAAAGGTTAAAAGCAGTGGCCAGGTTAAGGCCTAGGTAACCATGAAATATATGGGGGAAGCATGTTTCTAGAACATGCTTGTATTTGTGCTGAATTTACCTCCCACTAAAAACTCCTTTCCTGTAAACACCAGTTTTTGTTTGTTTTTCATCAGAACAACTTTGTACTAGATTTAGCAATTGATAAGGATTCCCTCCCTACAAAAACTGGTTTTTCTATATCATGTTTGTCTTTGTGCAAGATTTACTTCTGAAGAAAGACCCCATTCCACTAAAGACATTTTTTTTTTGTTTTTTATGAACATGTCTTGTTTTACTAGATTAACCTTCTAGTTCCGACTCGCACTCTTTAAAGACTTGTTTTTCAAGAATATGTCTTTGTGTACAAAATGTACACCCCAATAAAGATTAAGAAGATATGCCTCCCAGTAAAGTGTCCTTTCCTGTACAGATCAAATTTTTTTAGAAAATTTGTTTCTTTATTCTAGATTTCCCTCCCAGTAAAGACTCCATGAATTTAACGACCAGTTTTTCTATATGAAGTTTGTCTCTGTGCAAAATTTACACGAGGGTAAGGACTACATTTCTTCAAAGACTGTTTTTTCAAGATCATTTTGTCTCTGTTCTGTTTACCCATGAACAAAGACTCCCTCCACCAGTAGATAATTTGTTTTGTTTACATCATATTTGTCTTTCTTTGTGCCAGATTTACCTTACAATGAAGACTCACTTAAAGGTTAGAGTTATTCCAGGACAGTTTGTGTTGGTTTTAGATTACCTCATTTATGTGACTCTTCCATATGAAGACATTTGTAAGAACATGTTTGTCCGTGTCTCACTCAGATTCAAAACCCAGTGCATACTCCTTTTCAAGAACATGTTTTTGTCCGACCCTGATTCAATACTCAGTACATACTCCCTCCTTTAAAAGACATTTTCCCCCAGAACACAAGTCTTAGCACTTAGTTACCTTCAGTAAAAGGTACCCTGCTTTTTAAAGGCTTTCCTTTGTCTTTATCTGTGCTAGATTCAGTAAAGGCTCCCTCCTTTTGAACACTTTTTTTTTCCCTTCTTGACTTTGTGTTTATGTTAGAGTTTCCTCCCATCCCAATAAAGATTCCTTATCTGTAAATGTGTGTGTGTGTGTGTGTGTGTGTAGTAAGAACATATTTGTGTTTGTACTAGATTTACTATAATTCCAGCGAACAGGGGACATTTTATTTTTAACGAACTATAACCTTGTCAGTTGTTGGCCTTACCTGTGCACAAAATAGAATGGAAATAAAAGAAAAGAGTGACTAAATGCTCAGATAGATCATCTGTTTCAAGACTTGCAAAACAGACAATAGCTCACAACAGCTCATTCCAAACATTCACTTCCACGCTAGTTATGGTCAAACTTTCAGTCCCAGTCTCATCAGAAAGTCACAATGAGCATCTGTCATCAAGCCAAACATAATGCTGATGACTAGGTGAATAGCAGACAATGTCAAATTCAAATTGAAAGCTATAGCACTGGCTGAGGAAATAGGAAATCAAAGGGTTGCCTTCCAACTGGGAATCAATGAGTCTGTGGTCCATAAATGGAGACAAGGGGACAATGAACTGGGCCTTTATAAGAAAGCGAGGAAACCTTTTGGTTCATGCAAAGTAAGATAGCCAGAATAAGAAATCGAGTTAGCAGAATGGAATAGGAAAGGGACTTGGGGAATAACTTCTGGAATATCTACAGAGCCTTTGGTGTCATTTTTCCTGATACTTATGAGTTGGATTTCCCAGGATGTTCAGCAAGAAAGGTTTGATTTAACTTCAAGTAAGTTGCAACTGCATCTTTTTGTACCCAACATCTCTCATAATTTTTCTTTTGAATCGACTTTGTAGCATGTAATTCCAGTCTTCAGCTTCACAGTGTGATCGTGAGAGAGTATGATGTTCAAAGAGGTAATTTGTTTTCACCTCAGTGTATGTGGGTCTTATGGGATGTATGTCCAGTGTTTCTGACCCTTCTTTTCTTTCAAGTTGGGGGATGTGCCTTTTGTGTAGTGTCATCTCAAGGGCAAGAGATTTCGATAGGTTCCAGTATAGATCTCTCCCTTTAAAGATTTTGGTTGGGAGGTTTTCTAGGACATGTTTGTCTTTGTACTAGATTCACTTGCCAACCAAGACACCTTTCTCTTAAAGACGCGTTTTTGAAAATAATTCCTGAAGATGTGTATAGAGGTTCCAGAGTAGGGATTATCTTCTTGTCACAATAATTGTTAGTGGCCAAAAACGGTGAACGCAATCTGCTTGCTTCAAAAGCCAAAAGTATCATTTTTGATAGCACCACTGTTGGGATTTTAGAGAGGAGGTAATGTATGGTACTTTAACGATTTCTAGTATTGAGAGCTTCCAGTGTAGTGGTGATTTTTTTATCACTCTGTTTCACAGGCATTGCTACAAGTCCTGGGACAACTTTGTTGAGGGGCAAAGACATCAAGTACCGTCTCCTTGCTTCAGAGGCCAAATGTATTGTTTCCGACAGCAGTACTGTTGAGTTTGTAGAGGAGGTAATGCATAGTACACAGACTACTGGTATCTCTGTGTGTGTGTGAGCATGTGTTTGTGTGTGTGTGTGTGTGTGTGTGTGTGTGTGTGTGTGTGTGTGTGAGAGAGAGAGAGAGAGAGAGAGAGAGAGAAGGAGAAAGAGAGTGTGTGCCAAGCATGTCCTGCAATCTCTATTCCCAACTGTACTCAAGGAGCTATGAGCAGTAAGTCACCTTGTGGCCACTCAGCAGAGGAGATACTGCAGTATCTCCAGTTTTGGATGGTGTTCAGTGGAATTTCTGGCTGGAATGCATGCAGGACATGACCTACTTAGCCTACTACTGGTGACAGTAATGGCATCAGAGATCCAGACTGGGTGAGCTACCTGGTTTGGAATGGATGCCACCACTTCATCCCTCCCGTGACTGTCCTCATGGTCTATTGGGACTTAAGCAAAAACTTTACACAGGCATGAATCTGGAGTGGAAATTAAAACTAAAGTCACTGGGAGAGAATCTAAAACCATTTTTCTTTCATCCTCCATGATCCCTTAATGGCATTGTTCTTGCACTGCTTATTCTGGCCATCCCATGCAGTTCATTCTGGCCATCCCATACAGCTCATTCTGGCCTTCCCATACAGCTCATTCTGGCCATCCCATACAGCGCATTCTGGCCATCCCATACAGCTCAATCTGGCCACCCATACAGCTTATTCTGGCCTACCATACAGCTCATTCTGGCCATCCCATACAGCTCATTCTGGCTGTCCAATACAGCTCATTCTGGCCATCCCATGCAGCTAAATCTGGTCATACAACTAATTCTGGCCATCCCATATAGCTCATTCTGGCCACCCCATACAGCGCATTCTGGTCATCCCATACAGCTCATTCTGGCCATCCCATACAGCTTATTCTGGCCATCCCATACAGCTCTTTCTGGCCTTCCATACAGCTCAATCTTACCACCCCATACAGCTCTTTTTGGCCAGCCCATACAGCTCATTCTGGCCTTCCATACACCTTTTTGGCCATCCCATACAACTCATTCTGGCCTTCCATACAGCTCAATCTTACCATACAGCTCATTCTGGCCATCCCATACAGCTCATTCTGGCCATCCCGTACAACTCATTCTGGCCTTCCATACAGTTTATTCTGGCCATCCCATACAACTCATTCTGGCCTTCCATACAGCTCATTCTGGCCATCCTATACAGTCCCACACTCATGCAGAAGATAATGAAGATGATGTGGAGTTCCATTCTGACCTGAGGTTGCATGACAAGGTTATGTGCTCTGCAGTTCCTTCATGATATACACAGGGGTCAGCCAGGACCACCCTCACAGAGATACATTCATTAAGGGATGAGTTTTGAAGTCTTTCCAATTGAGCCATTGCATGTTCAGCTTTGGGAGAAAGCTGTCTGCGGACAAAAAAATCCCGCAAATATATATTGATAGGGCTTGAATCCACAGCGCCCAATTTGCAGACTGCTGTGGCAACCAAAGCGCTATAGGAACTGGTAATTTCTTCGTCTTTTTTTTTGTTTTTTTGAATCTCATAAGTGTTCTTTGTGTACTGATGGGTTATTGCTGGTCCATGTTCCCCAAACCATGATTTTCCATATTTGAACATTTGCAGGTCTGTGATGACTGCCCAGACTTACAATGCAAAGGTGTTGTCGGACCTTCTTCAGAAACCAGGTGATTTTTCAAATTCATTTGTTGATATTTTGAACAAACAGCTGTTGTACTTTTCTCACAACAGATTCAAAGTCTGCAATGTGTCTATATCTGTCTCACACTCTGACGCCCACTGATACAAACATATGATTTTGCAATGCACATAGAAATGCAGGGCAGAGCAGTAGCTAATGTTGCTGACAGTGAATTGGCATTGTGAGTATTTTTATGAAATAAATATTGATGTGATACAGTATTTTGACCCATCTTATATGAAACTGTAATTAAAAGTACATCAAAATATTTGAACATTTTTTTTTTTATAGAAATATGAATAGAAGTTATGTGTAAAAAACGTTTTGGGTGCCATGTTTTTGTGGTGGAACTGCTAAGGGCTCTGAAGAGCTTAATTTACTTTAGTGTTAGTGAAAAGAAACTGAGTAAAAAATGGGTGTTAAACTGGAACAGGGCTGTCCTTTGAAAGGTATCCTTAGTTTCTGATACACATAAAGATAGATATTCTGAAAAGAAAAATGTTTGAGGTTATAGAAGCAGCATGGAGTGCATGCATTCTTGGTGCTTTCAAGAGTGTAGTCCTTCATGCACACAAAAATCAGGACAACAGTTTATCATCTGATCTAATGTATGAAACAGTGTACCACTTGATTAGAATGGTGTCTGCACAGACAAATGAAAAAAGCTGTGTGTCGTTATTTTACTAAGTTTTGTAATTCATAGAAGAAGAAAAAATTTGATCGGATATTCCATTGAATATTTGGTGGATGTGATATGTTGAAGCACGCATGCACACACTCGCACACACACACACGCGCGCACACACACACACACACACACACACACACACACACACACACACACATACACAAGCATACACACACACTGCTGTTTGTGGTGTGAGAGTGAAGACTGACCTTTCTTGTATACGGTAGGGTCATTATTTCATACAAAGTGGCATTGATCCTTTCCTGAAGTGGTATAAAGATACTTTGCATTTTGCAGACCTGGCTGGCTCAACTTTGATGACCTGCTGAGAGCTTCGGATACATTTCAGGTAAAGTATTTTGACACAAAGATTCCACACATTCCATTTTGAGTAAAATTTATTTATCTTACTAAGCTCCTTTAAGTAAATTCAATAAAAACACGGAACACTGTCTTTTTTTCAGGGCAAGCTTTCGAGCCACTGCTCTTCTTCAGGCTGCATGACAGCAAGACAACAAGACAATAAGCTCCTTTAAGTAGAAGAAATCAGGTTCAGGCAAACTGTTCTTGTGATGACATATGCTATTTACCTGATTTAAGAAAAAAATGTGTGTATAAAGTGTATTTGTACTTGTATATGAGTGTGTACAAGGCTGTATTTAATAGGGGTTGGCACTGGTGCACATTTCAGTTCCAGTTTAAAAAGAAAAGTCAAAAACTTGTCATGAAGATTATAAGGCACTGATGCGATGACACAATGTCATTACACAGACAAAAAAAATACTCAGAAAAGACCCAAGTGATTTGAATGGAAATGTTCACACTTGCACTTTAAAAATCTGTTCATGTCACAGTGCAGTAAGCATTACACTTGCAGCACAATTCCATAACAAACACCAGTGATTGCTATCCTTGTAAATTATATTATAAACACCTTGAATCAGTTTTGATTTTTAAAATATGGATAATACAACATCTGTGTATACATAGTCTTGATCTTAGAAGACGTTTGTATGAATAAAGCAGAAGCAGTTTAAGATAGTTTGATCTTAGAAGACGATACACACTGAAATTTTAATTTGAAAGATAAATGAAGAATTTTAGTTTTTTTTTTTTTTTTTTTTTTTTTCTCAGACTGCTGATACATCATCTGCCTCAGAAACAATGAGTTTGTTTTTCACGAGTGGCACAACTGGAGGTCCAAAGATGACAGAGCACTCCCATTCCAGTTATGGTCTGGGACACCTGATTACAGCCAGGTGACAACTTGTATTTCGCTGAATGAGTTCAGTTCTTTTGAAGGAGGTATGCTGATGAAAAAAAAGAACAAATATTCGGCCATCATTCTCTTGGTGCTGTTTGTGTTTTTGTATGTGATGCTTTTGATAATTCATTATCTGCTTATATGAGATTTTTTTTTTTAGGGAAATAACTGCTTTATTTTCCATAATTATAATATATTTTTCTCTTTTATAACCAGAATAAAATCAGCTGACAAAAAACAAAAAACATGCGAAATACGTCAGATTCAGATTAAGAATAAGATCAGCTGACTGGACAGGAAAAGAGATAAATTACATCACATATTTATGCTGAATTTGCTAAGAAGCAAGTGCTATCATTCATGCAGAAAACTGTAAAGTATTGACATTATAGATAGTCAACCTTGAGCAAGCCTTTCATGTTTGGTCTTGCTGAACTTTGATAATGATTGAAATCTTTTGTTTCGTTTTTTTTCGTTTATAGGTCAGAATCTTCAGTGTTTCAACACATCTCATCCGATCTCTTCAGTGTTGAGTTCTGCTTTATAATCTTAATAGTTAAAGCATCAGTGGTCTTATGTCTCAATGTCAGGAGCTCACACAAGACAAAAAAAAAAAACTCCTATTTCTTCTGGGTCACTTGAGTATTGAGTTATAAGTTTTCTTAGTAAAGAAAATTTATGACATCATATGTATTAGGGAGGGAGAAGGTGTGTTCAGAAATTGCATGATGTTGTATACTGTTAAAAAAAAGAAACAGAACAATGTTAATCATATTAATTTGCCCTTGTCACGTTACCAAGGATAACCTTCCAGTGAATAAACTTTTCAAGCAAATCTAATGGTGATAATAATAATAACATACATTTATAGAGCGCCCTTTCACACTAGAGCTCACAGTGCTTTACAATATTTAAAAAACAAAAATCACTATACAGAACGATAAACCCAGTCACCTCATCAATTATGACAATGAAACATAGCAGGGGGGTTGGCCAACCAACATTGACACCACCCACACACACACACACACACACACACCCTCAGTTTTCAGGTGTAACACTTGCAACACGTAACACAGTGACACACCCAATAACAGGACAAAAAATGTTTTCTATAAAAAAAATTCCTTGAACAAATGGGTTTTTAGTGCAGAGCAGAAAGCAGAGTCAGTTTTGACTGAGTGGATCGAAAGTGGGAGAGAGTTCCAAACAAAAGGGGCTACAAAAAAAAAAAAGGAATGTTCACCACAGGTTTTTGTTGAAACACATGGCTTGCAGAGTGTGAGAGTGTCGGATGATGAGCGGAGTGTTCTTGCCGGTGTGTATATGCTAACCAGGTGAGAAAGATAGACATGAATAAATAAACTGTATAAACTCAAATCTTGGAGCCAGTAAAGGTCTGAAAATAACATCAAGGGTACCCTTCAGTTTGATGAACTTTTTAAGCATGATTGTTGTCTGTTAAACTGTGCAAACCCAAACTGGTAGAGCCAGTGAAGGTTTTTTCTTTCTTTCTTTCTGCGTATGCAGGCTGATACTCCTGCGGACACTACCTGTATAGACAGGCAGTGGAGTTTTGTGTGTATGACCATTTTTATCCCACCATTAAGGCAGCCATACTCCATCTTCGGGGAAAGTGAAAGTTTGAAAATAACTTGAAATATATTTGCTGTGAAAGTTTAAAACATGAATTACATTCAAAGGAAAAATAAGGTTGCTTTTTTTAAAACAGTATGTGCAATTTTTTCTACTACAGTAAAGTATTTACATCTTTTGATATAGCTGATTTTTTTTTTTCAATTTCTGTTTTCAGGATTGTGGGGGAGTGGGGAAGGGGAAGCAATACAGGTATATACTTTTCTCTACAGGTATATGCTAATGGCAGAGCCAAAGGACATGGTTTGGAACATGTCAGACACAGGCTGGGCCAAGAGTGCATGGAGCTCCTTCTTTGCACCATGGCTCCATGGAGTCTGCATCTTCGCTCAGCACAGCCCCAGATTTGATCCAGATGACACACTCCGGGTGAGTCTTCAAGCATATTGGGAATAAATGAGGTTTTTTTTTTTTTTAGTTGTTACAGAAATGTCTCTACTATGTCATGAGTTATCTTCCCCCTTACCTCCCTTGGTTGAATCTCATTTTTTATTGTGTAAATTACTTAAATCATGAATACCTCAGAACCTACATATTTGTGTATATGTCGTTGAAGTCACAAAAATTAATGTATTCTATTCATTACAATCATGTTGAACTGAGAAACCCATATTTTTCCTAAAACTGGTATTTCGACCCAAATTAATCTTGGCGCCATTTTGAATTGTTCGACGAACAAACAAATAATTCTTGATTTCACAAAAAAAGTATGAGAGAATCCAAAGAATCCATGAATGCGCATTGAAAGTAAAGTCCATAAGCTCTCATTTTCGTATATCGCATGGCTATGATCTTTTCTGTACAAGCATGCGACTATACGAAATGACTGACGGGCGCCGGTCTCTCCTGAGCTATCGCCTTCTTTGTTCATTGTCGGCGTTCTGATCTAAATTGTTGTTTTATGAAATTCGGACTTCCCTATCGAAATCTTTTTAATAACTTCGTTTCTATGGTAGAAGCAACCGAAAATATATAAAAATTATCATCCGATGACCATTCCAACGGAATAACATTTTATCGAAAATCGTGTTAAAAGCACATGGCGACGGCCATGTGACGATAAGGCAAGTTGTGTTTTCTATCAAATTTTAAACACAAAGTTCTCCCCGCAGACGGCATCCTGGATAATGAAATCTATATGTATAAAAAGAGCGAAATGCCAGCTTTCAGTCATTACAAAATCATTTCATGCTGTTAAGTATTTTTCATCGAAATAAAGGAAAACATGACGTAAACTCGTTAAAAGTGGGTTCATTCTCGGACTTTAATTGCCAGTAACTTTACACAGCCACAAAATTGTCAAATATGATTTATTGCGTTTTATTCCTTGGGTTCAGAGGTTTTCATCGATACCTAATATGTTTGGACACCTTGACCGTACGGCGAGCTAGACAACGCAGAAACCACGGCAGATAGCACAAATTTTGTCATTTGCCATCTCGCGAGGCTCATTGTGCCTGCGGCGCTGCGTTGCCGGCTTTGCGGTCCGGTCAAGCTGTATATAAGTGAGGCGCGCAGCGTGAGTGAGATCAGTGTTCCCCGGAGGAGAGTGTCGCCCAGAGTGTGGTCCGCGAGTGAGCGATCGGCGTGTGAGAGTGCTCAGTGCGCTGAGTGCTAAGAGAGAGAGAGAAGAGTTCCCAGGGCAGTGTGCCTGGGTTGAGCTTATCATGGAAGGGCAATAAAAGGAGAAAAACTCCACGTCGTCTCTCTGTGTCTTCTTGGCTGGCTGTCGTCCCTTGGTCCCTGCGCATATCACCATCTGCCTGTCTTCGCCTGCACACCCCTTACCCCTCAGGGACACCATCACACATGTTTCTTCAGAATAAGTCTCAAGTCAAGATCCGATGTCTGTACATTGTATGTTTATTCAAAGCAGGTTGTGATATGGTGTCTGAAGTCTTTTTGCTGTATGTTTTACTGAAAACAGGTATTGAGACAGTATCCTGTAAAGTCACTTGTGCATGCCACCAACAGCAGCTAGAGTGCTGGTGAAGCGGGGTCTGTCTGATTTCCAATCCAAGTGTCTTCGTCATACCATATGTGCTGGTGAACCTGTGGTAAGCATGAACACCTAGATGTAGTGAAATGAGTTGATGGTATATATATATGCATGTTTTGTCTATCCAAATGCTTGTAAAAGTAACATCTCAAGCACACATATGCACACACACGCACACACACACACACACACACACACACACACACACACACACACACACACATACACACACACATAGGATTGGAGTACCAAGCTGGATTCATTTTACATTTGTTTGTTTGTTTTTTTATTTCCAATTGTCTTCCAGCTGTCCTTGATAACATTCTGCTTTTATGTCCATTTAGTACAGAGAATAAAGTTTAGGCTGATTACAAGTGTGTGTGTGTGTGTGTGTGTGTGTGTGTGTGTGTGTGTGTGTGTAGAACCCAGAACTGATGGAAGAATGGCAAAAAGGGACAGGACTTGAGATATACGAAGCTTATGGTCAGACAGAAACTGTGAGTATGTTTCCATTTGTGTGCATGTACATGTGTGTTTTGTGTGTGTGCTGTGTTTCATTTTGACTTTTTTATATCCTCAGGTGTGAATGAGCGAGCTGGTCATATGGAATATCGATGTTCCATAGCTGTTGTAATGTTGATTATTAAGTTAACATATCTTCATTAACTTTTCTGATTTGTTTATCCATGATTTTTTGTTTCTCTGCCTTATGGTTGATAGTCAGTTGATCTGGCTTTTTTTCAAAACTTGTTTGACTGATAAGACTTGATATTCTGGTACATCACATAAGTGGTGTAAGAAATACCAAATGACTTAGATTTTATTTGTTTAAGCTTGTTTACTGTTTTTGTCATACTTGTCCAGTTCAAACTGGTGCATTTATCCTACTTGGCATGGATGTCTTGCTATTGTGGGTGAAAATGAATGTGTTAAGGGAGCTGATTCAGACTTGCTCAATTGTCTGGTTTACTTCCTTTACTGGTACGTCATGTTAGTCTGTGCGGTCTACTCAAATCAGCTTTTGATCCCTTTCAAGACTTGTTGTCTCAGTGGTCTCTCTTCAGTCACTTTACATATTTTTCACCATCTCTAACCTCCAGACTTCCTTTCAGCACAAAGTCTCTATCTCCTGCAAAATGTGCTGAAAATTTGGTCATGATGGGTATAATAATTTGAAGAATAACTTTGGAAGTTGTGAACTACTTTCACCTACGCCAGGTTCATAGGTCATATCAACCTTTACCTTTACTTCAACTCCTCCCCGCTCCCTCCTTTGTCATTTTATGATCAGGCTTTGTTCTCAGCCATTATGATTGGCTCATCTCAGTACCAACTGCCATCACCACCTCTCATCCTGTGAGTCTTGTCTTGAATAAAAAAAAAAAAGGGGGTTATCAAGATAACATGGATGTTGATTGTTCAGGTTTTAGCTGACATCACTGTTTAGCATATGAACAGAAATCAACATAAGTAACCATTTGAGTAATTTATCTTCTTTTTTCCTGCATTCATGGACTGCGCCTCCTGTGTTCCATGATTTCTGTGACTGAGCTTTTATACCTGTGACTGCTGCTTTTTGGTCAGACTTCTTTGTTGCCATGGTCCGAGAAGGATGGAGAGGATTGTGGTGGAAAGGGAGAGGATTCCTGGAGAAGAGTAAAATTGAAGGAAAGGAGGCCAACTGGGAGGGTGTAGCAAAAGGGGGGGGGGGGGGGGGGGGGGTGTTGAGGTGGTAAGGGATGGTTGAACACAGGGGAAAAAAGGGGCTAGGGAGAAGAGAGAGAGGGTGAGGCAAGGGGGGGGGGGGGGGGGGAAGAGTGATAGGGGGGGGGTGATGTGTGCTGGGTAAATTCATGTTTTCATAACCATCTGACTGTTAAGAATAACTGTAAAATCTTAACATGAATATCTGATCCTCTGTAGGTGTATTGACATGGAGATGATTAATATTAAGGCACATCAGGCCTGCATGTATGCTAAACCTGGACACAAAATCGCTGTTTGTAACACAGCAGAGATTGGCACAATTTGAACCACTGCACCTTTAGATGGATGTCCAAGGTTATATCCAATCAGGCAATGGCTGCCTGTCAGTAATATCTCTAAATTGTTACCTTTCTGAATGATATTAAGAGAAAATTGAGTGCGCTAGAATGGGTGTCTTTGTCTGCCTACACGAGCTGTCTTGAAAAAAAGATTTGAAGGCTTTGATTGTCTTGTGGGTTTTTCTTTTCAGACTTTGTTGTGTGCTCGCTACCCTTGTCTCGAGTATCGCCCGGGGTCTATGGGTAAAGCTGCTCCTGGGGTTGATGTACAGGTCAGTAGATGTTTGTTATCCTGGTTTTTGTTAGGGTTTTTTTTTTTTTTTAAGAAAATGGGTCCAGATCATCCAAATATCTTTCACTCTCTGAAGATAGTATTGTAATCATGTATTTCCCATTATCTCCCCACTGTTTCATCCTCTGTTTTGTGTGTGCCTCTTTCTCCCAAAATGAAGATGGGACGGCATTGTGATTTCTTGGCCTTAACTGTTACCAGTTTGTTTCCTTGTTAGTAAATGTGTACATTGGATGCCACACTCGTGGAATTTTTCCATTGTTGCTGTTTCAGCAATCACAAACATTTTCTGTGGTCAGATTCTGTAGATTTTGATGTGTAATGTGACATTTTTGTGTGTAATTTTTATTTTAGGATGATCAGTAAACTGTTATAATCCGGTTCTGTTAGTACCAATATTTCTTAACTGGTAAGAATTAAAAGAATGAGTATTTTTTTCTTTTGAATTGCAGATAGTTGATGATGATGGTATTCCTGTGGAACCAGGCAAAGAAGGACTTATTGGGGTTCGATGTCTCCCAGAAAGACCTTTGGGACTCTTCAAAGGCTATTTAGTTAGTATGAAAGATTACATCAGAATGTGTGTATGTGAGCATGTAGATGTGCATGTGTGTGTGTGTGTGTGTGTGTGTGTGTGTACATATGTTTGGTGATTAGTTGTGAACCACAAATTTCCATTTTTTATTTCAGAAATCATCAAAGTGATCCTCTTTTCCATGACTATAATGTGTAACTTATCCATTTCTACTTAAAAAGTAATAGTACATTTTCCAAAGAAAAAAAAAATGTTATGTATGTGTTTGTCAGCATAATTTCCTAAGTTTAAAGTAATGCATAGCAGATACACAAGAAAAACAGAAATGCAGATAAGGGGTAGAAAAAGAGAAGTTCTTACAGAAAAGAATGAAGCAGTCTTTAAACACTGTGTTTTCTGTTTGGTTAAATATTTTTGTAAATGTGCAGTTGATGTAGATTGAATATGTATTAGTATTGTTAGTAGACTGAATATTTAATATTATTGTTATTTTATTCTATTTACATCTCAAGACAGTATATGAATGTGTTAGGGATGCCATGAATGACAGTTTGAGCAGTCAGTGATCTCAGCAGCCCTTTTCCCTCAGTTTATGGCAACACAGTAAAGGTGTTGTAGTAACCAGTCCAGTCCATCATGGAGTTCCTCCAAGACTTTTTCTGTCTGCCTCTTCAGTGTTCACCATCCACTGTAACATTTGAAATGGTCTTCAGAATGGAGTCATGAGATATGTATTAGGAAAGGTTATGGCGTTGAATGACTGCATGTGAGCTGAGTGCTTCCAGACAGTCATTTGTGTCAAGATGTCATCAAGAAAGAATGAATAGTAAACAAAAGTAAATGTACAGCAACTTTCACTACTAGGAAAGATATGGGTACACAGCTTCAAACTAAAAGTTATAGCATGCACAGAGAAGTGTATTGGATCTGTAATTGTGTTTTAAAGATGCTTGAATTGAAGTGTTGGATAGTGGTCAGTATCTTTTGTCTGGAACGCATGCCTTTGTTCATGAAAGAATCAAAGTTGTAGACAACACAGAAGTCACAGTGAGCACAAGCACAGAGGAAAAATAGTCTTTAGACAACATGGCCGACACTGAGGAAGAGTGCTTGAACATGTTCATGTCTGACACTGAAGACAAGTCCTTCAGTGGCATAGGTGTCACTGCAAACAGCATTGAAGAAGGCTTTGCATTGCTGATTTTTTTCCCCTTTCACTGTATATATTGCTCTTTCTTGTTTAAAGGCCAGATCATGTCAGTCATATCTCTCAGAATATGCAGGCTTTGCTTCACTTTTTCATTATTGATTTTCCCAGCTATTTTCTTGTGACTAGTTGATTGGTTGTGACTTGTGTGTTTTCAGTTGTTTTTTTTCATAAACAATCGGTGCATCTCATAAAATGTTGCGTTTTATACCCTGGAAATTATGATGTGCACTAAGACTTAACTCAAACATATCACTACACACAGACTTAGTGCCACAGGAATGCACCAGCATCAAGAAACAGATAACTAGTTATAGATACATTAATCATAACCAGGGAGGTAATTAACACAAAGCCTGAGCTATACACTGGATTTACTACACAGACTTGTAATCTTTTCAAAACTCGGTTTATGGAGAGTTACGTACACCTTTCAAATATTGGATCTGCAGTACTTTTCAGATGCAGTGCAGCACATGTGCACCCATGATGACACCCCACTGACGAGACGTAAAGAAAGAAATGAGTGCATATCTGTTATAGTAACAGTGCAAATTCCCTGTTATTCAGAATGACCCAGCAAGGACGCGGTCGGCATTCCAAGGGGAGTTCTACGTGACTGGAGACAGGGGCTATAAGGATGAAGATGATTACCTGTTTTTTTGTGGGGCGTGATGATGATGTCATTACCTCATCAGGGTGAGTTATGGAATTTTACAGAAAAATCATGCTTAGCATGCTCAAAATTCAGTGTCAGTGGCACACTGTATTGGTCTTACATTCTGAACATATTCACCAGATTTCTGCCTTATTCAACATCCAAGGTGACGCATTCCAAATTATTCAGGCAAAATCTTACCTTGTGGATTTGAAAAGAAAGAACATTTGTGAAAGTGTGCTGGCCATTTTGCAAAGCATTGCGGGTGCTCTTGATGAAAGAATTAAGAAGACATCATTCTAGAGTTTGCAGGGTTTGTTTTTATTCAACAATGTCTCAAATGTTTACCAAACAACTACATATGCTTCTAAAACTAAACATATGAAGTAATTTTTTAAACTCTGTAATCTTTTCATTTTTTAACTGCCTGTCATTTCTATTGATGCATAGCTTCATTCACTCCTTTCTCTTCTCGATCAGTTCAATCCTGGTAAACTTCTTTATAACTCTGTCAGTCACAACTGTTTTGCTGGACTCTTTCCTCTCTCTTTGCCTGCTTCACTGCTCTGCTTCTGTGTTTGTACTGTTGCCTGTGCATTGTTCTGTTGCAGCTATCGGATTGGTCCGTTTGAGGTGGAGAGTGCTCTGATAGAGCACCCAGCTGTCTGGAGTCAGCTGTTGTCAGCAGTCCTGATGAGAAACGGGGAGAGGTGTGTTCATCTGTTTGCTTTTACATTGTTTTTAGGGCGTTTGATAGTTTGCCTGGTTGTCAGCAATGTAATAGAATGTCTTTGTATTTGTCCTTTGTAAACCGCCTTGTGGAAATGTATACATAGTTAGTCATAGATTCTTTATAATTTAGGTATGATTATCCCTGGCTCTTTTTTTTTTTTGATATTGTGGAACTGTTATAAAGAAAGAAGAGGGGAAACAAAATTGAATCCCATCCTGCTTTTCTTGGTCTGAGAGAAAGAGGAATAGGGCAGAGACCAATAGACAACACTGTACTCTATGTTTTTTTCATATTGTGTTTCTGTGTTAACTAGGTCTAAGAGATCCAGACACCTGCAGGGTTGGTCAGGAAATTTTAGCAACACTCAACCAATGTGCACGCATTAAGTGGATAAAACTCGAATGTGTGGTTCCAGTCATTCCATTTAAATTCATGGTGCACTCACAAATCAATCTCTCTGATGAGATTTGAATCCCAGTTTGAGATGCTAACCACTACATGACAGAAGCTGGTACAACTGATTTTTTTTTTTTTTCTACAGGTTGTGAAAGCTTACGTGATCCTGACTGAGGACTACAAATCCAGTAACCGTGAACAGTTGACTGTGGAACTCCAGGAACATGTGAAAAATGTGACCGCCCCATACAAATACCCAAGGAAGGTTGGTAATTACTATAAATTAATAGTGTTACAAAATTTGAGATGGAAATATTGTGGGTGGAGTGGAGAGATGGTAATGGGTTGTGCGTGCACAGTATGGGAATGTATGTGGTGTTGCAGGTAGGTAGCCGCTTTCTCCACAGCTGTCCAGCTATTTTCTTCTGTAAAGCTCCATGTTTTATTTTCTTGTTCATCAGTGGAATGATGGGGGTAGCATCATGGTTGCTTGCAGCCACACCTGTTAATGAAAACGCCGACTATAAAATGTCAATTTAAAAGAAAATCAGATAGTAGAACAACGAGCGCATGTATGTGCTGCAATATCACAGTATAAAAAAAAACACACCAAATGGCTGCCAACTGAACAACACACAAAGTAGTTCTGCTAAAAAAGCTCATCATATGGGACAGCCAAAAGACAGAGGAGAGAGAGAGCTCAAGCACAACTTGTGACTGGGCCTTCATAGCATTCATTTTACCAACAGGCAGGTCAGCCAGCGAGTCACTACACATTCCCACACCACTTAGTCTGTCTTTCACAGACTGTCAACCAATGATAATGATCATCAGCTATTGTTCCGTTCTTCTTCTCACTAAACAAGGGGAAAAATGTGTGTTTCAGCATAGTCTGTTATTTCAAGTGTCTTTAAACATACCAAGGGATGTTTGCAGCATTTACACTGTCTGCTCAAGAAAGAGAGTGCAAAACGTCCACTTTTAACTCATGGAAATCCTGTGTCCAAGGCTATATTACTTTATGCTATACTTGCTACACTATACTACTACCACTGCTGATATTACTACTACTGCACTCAGTGTAATTTATGATAAACATTTCTTTGAACCAACTCCGCCTGGTTGTAACTTTTGGGGAACATCCTGCCGGTCCCAAGCCCGGATAAAGGAGGAGGGTTGGGCATGGGGTTAACACCCCAATCCCATAAAACCAACTTGTTACAGAAACGCCAACAACAGACCAAGGAACTTCTACCCTGGGAGAGGAAGGGTCCTCCTCAAGAGGATGTATGACGCCATGTGGTGAAAGCCGTGAGTCAACGGAAGCCACAAGGCCGACCCCCCTTCTATCGACTAGGACCATCAAAGTCGGAACATGGAATGTGAGGACCATGTATGAGATGGGAAAAACATTACAAGTAGCAGCAGAAATGAAAAGCTACCACCTTGCACTGCTCGGAATCAGTGAGACCCGTTGGACACAGTCAGGACAAAAGAGACTACTCAGCGGAGAGATGTTGCTGTATTCCGGACATGAAGAAGACAACGCTCACACACAGAAGGTGTAGCACTCATATGCTGTCTGGACCTGCTCAACAAGCTCTGATAGCATGGGAAGCACACGGACTAAGAATTATTGCAGCATCCTTCAGAACTAAGAAGAAGAAGATCAAAATGAATGTCATCCAGTGTTATGCTCCAACCAATGACAGCGATGAAGAAGCAAAAGACCGCTTCTACGACAGACTGCAGGACGTCATAGCCAAGTACCCAGAAAGAGACGTCAACATCCTCATGGGCGATTTCAATGCCAAAATCGGACAAGACAACACCGGGTACGAGGAAGTGATGGGAAGACACGGACTGGGAGAGATAAATGAGAATGGCGAGAGATCTGCAGACTTCTGTGCGATGAACAACCTGGTCATTGGTGGCAGCATATTCCCTCACAGAAGAGTACACAAGGCCACCTGGGTATCACCAGATCTAACAACAGAAAATCAAATTGACCACATTTGTATATGGCCAAGAAATTCAGGAGGTCCTACAGGATGTAAAGGTGAGAAGAGGAGCGGACGTTGCATCTGACCACCACCTACTGGTCACCAGGCTGAAGATGAAACTGAAGAAAAACTGGATGAAATCAACTACAAAGAGGCAGAAGTACAACCTCAGCCTACTGAAAGACCCAACAACTAGAGAAGATTTCAACCTTCCCTCACCAACAAATAACAAGTGCTACAAGAACTACTTGAGGAAGAGACTGATCTGGAGACTCACTGGCAAAAAGTGAAGGAGACACTCACATCAACCTGTCAGGAAGTAGTGGGCCCCAAGAGACACCAACAGAAGGAATGGATATCAGCAGACACACTGTGCAAAATACAGGAGAGAAAGCAGAAGAAGGCAGCAGTAAACAACAGCCGAACAAGGGCAGCAAAGGCCAAAGCACAAGAAAATTGCACAAAAGCCAACAGAGAAGTGAAGAATAGCGCAAGAGCAGATAAGCGGAAGTATGTTGACAGCCTGGCAGAAGAAGCAGAGGAAGCAGCAGCCAGTAGTAACAACATGAAGCAGCTGTACGACACCACCAAGAAACTATCAGGGAAGTACAGCAACCCGAGCGACCAATCAAGGACAAGGAAGGAAACACTGTCCAGGGAACAGAGCAACAACTGAACAGATGGGAAGAGCACTTTGAAGAGCTTCTAAACAGAGACGGTCCCCCCAAATCCCCCCGACATTGATCCAGCCGACAGAGACCTAGACATCAAGTGTGAGCAACCAACACGAGAGGAGATCAGGAAAGCCATCAGGCTACTGAGGAATGGCAAGGCGGCAGGACCAGACAACATCCCTGCAGAAGCACTCAAGGTAGACCTAGAAACAACCATAGAGATGCTCTACCCTCTTTTGGGGAAGATTTGGGAAGAAGAAGAGGTACCAGAAGACTGGAAGGCGGGCTACCTCATCAAGCTACCCAAGAAAGGAGAGCTCAGCAACTGCGCAAACTACAGAGGAATAACGCTTCTGTCAGTGCCAGGAAAGGTCTTCAACAGGATCCTCCTGGAGAGAATGAAATGTGCAGTTGACCCCCCCTCCTCCGAGACCAGCAGGCCAGCTTCTGCCAGAACAGATCATGCATCGACCAGATTGCCACCTTGCGTATCATTGTTGAGCAGACTTTAGAGTGGAACTCATCGCTATACATCAACTTCGTTGATTATGAGAAGGCGTTTGACAGCGTCGACCGTGAAACTCTCTGGAAGCTGCTACGCCACTATGGAGTGCCAACTAAGCTGGTCACCTTAATCAAGAACTCCTATGAAGGAATGACTTGCTGGGTGGTCCATGGTGGACAGTTCACAGACAGCTTTGGGTAAGGACTGGAGTCAGACAAGGATGCCTCCTGTCGCCTTTTTTCTTTTCCTCCTGGCTGGACCATGAAGAGGTCAACAGCACACAGAAGAAATGGAATCCAGTGGACACTATGGGATCAGCTTGATGACTTGGACTTCGCTGACGACCAAGCCCTGCTTTCCCACAGCCACCAACAGATGCAGGACAAGACAACAGAGCTGGAAGCCACCTCTTCACGAGTTGATCTCAAGATCCATGAGGGCAAGACCAAGATCCTCAAGATCAACACGAGAAAAGTGAGGACCCAGTCACACTGCATGGAAGTGAGCTGGAAGAAGTGGAGGCCTTTACATATCTGGGCAGCATCATTGACAAGCAGGGTGGCACAGACGCACGTCAGAGCAAGAATCGGCAAGGCAAGGGCAGCATACTTGCAACTGAAGAACATATGGAGCTCCAAGGTGGTATCAACTCGCACGAAGATCAGGCTGTTCAACTCCAACGTCAAGTCAGTGCTACTTTATGGAGCCGAGACATGGAGGACAACAAAGACCACCACCAGGAAAGTGCAGACTTTCATCAACAGTTGCCTGAGAAGAATCCTACAGATCCACTGGCCCAACACCATCAGCAACTCAGACATGTGGCAGCGGACCAACCAACTGCCAACCGAAGATGAGATCCGCGCAGCAGAGATGGGGATGGATTGGCACACCCTGAGGAAGCCAGCCAGTAACATCACCAGACAGGCATTATCATGGAACCCCCAGGGAAAACAGAAAAGAGGAAGGCCAAGAAACACCTGGCGACGGGACCTTGAGGCAGACAGCAAGAAGATGGGACACACCTGGAAACAACTAGAGAGGGCAACCCAGGATCAAGGACTCTGGCGGACTGTTGTCGGCGGCCTATGCTTCAGGAGGAGCGACAGGCACAACTGACCGACTGATTTCTTTGAACCATCATTCTAGAATAGCTAATGACCATCATCATGAGACACAGGTTTCATCTGCTGAAGGGGTACACATAATGCATGCATGGCGCATATGATTCAGATCAGTCAACTAGTACGTTTATGAAACCATATAAGAGTATCAAAACCAACATTCCAATAATATCGGAACTCAATTAAAAAAAAAAACAGAAGAGTTGACCAATAGAATAATGGGTAAAGGAAGGAGGAATGGAGAGGTGAAGAGAGAGGGAGTGCATTGCAAAATTAATTATGCATGGCTTATCAAAGCAGATCATCTTTCAGTCAGCGTGCATGACATCAGACATTTTTAGGCTCTGAGGCAAAAGAGGGAATTTTGAAACAGCTACACCCTAAAATTCCTTGACTTTTAACAGTGAAACAAAGAGAATAAGACAATTGGTCAAGTTCAAGTATTTGGCCAGTATCATAGGCCATCTAATTGTGTATTGGTGGAAAATCTTGTATACGGCACTTAGGATGATTTGTAAATGGCATCACTATTGGACACATTTTGTGCCTAAAAAATAATAAAGTGAGCCACACAGTCATCAACATACAATTACAGGAGTGGATTCATCCACTCACAACATCTCATCAATTCTTTTTTCCCATCAGTTGCTTTTATTAGAAGACGGGGCTTGAGATCAAATGGTGCAAGCATTTGTCTATAGGTGGTAATTTTTATGTAAAGATGACTCAAAACCATGTGTGTGCATATTTCTGTTAATTTTGGAAATTGAACAAAATAAGTTATATTGATCCCATCTCTGATTCTGTATCAGCAATTTTGAAGCCTCATGTCTTTTCGCTACATCATGTTTTCTTGAAAGACGAAAAGATTTTTTGTCATGAAATGTTGTAAACTGGTATAGGCTTGCTTTACGCAAAGTCACACATATTATCTCTAGCTGGTGGATGACCATGCTTCTAAAAGATAATACAGTAAAATTGATATTTTTTTCAGATTGAGTTTGTCCAAGATTTGCCCAAGACAATCAGTGGAAAGATTCGACGGGTGGAACTGAGAGAGCGAGAGTGGAAGACAAGTTAGACAGCATGCTGGTGATGTGCTCTTTTTCATCAGCTTTTTTGGCTACATGGCTTTGCCGAAAAAAAAACAGAGGCTGCTCAATTTATTATGTTGTTGAAAGACATTTCTGAAGGGAAAGGAATATGTATGATTTAAAATATGGTCTTCCATGATGGTTCAATTCTTTTGAGTAGTAGAATCACAACAGTGGCATGGAAAATATATGATCTGATTTTTTTTTTTTCCCTGATTGCCCCCCCCCCCCCCCCCCCCCCATTCTTTCTTTCCTCCTCTCACCCTCCCTACCCCCTATCTCCAGCATTGACTTTTTTTCTGATTGCATACCCTCATTCCCCTTCACTAGATATTGACAGATTCAGCTTCATTGTCAGTGTTGATTACTGACAAACAACAACACACACAATGATCCCTTCGATGATTATTATCAGATACAACTTCAGTACTAGTGTGGATTACTTAGTAATCAAACAACACACAGAAGGATCACTTCATTTCAGTGGTGACAAAGCAACTTTGTTGTTTGGAACTACCATTGGAATGGCTACATCAACAGTTTCCTTCTGTAACCTCACAACAGGTGACTTCGAATTCAAAAACGAATCATGACTCCTCATTTACTTGTAGCTGTTGTGCAAAATGTGAAACATATCCTACAATTGTGAGCCCTCAGATTGTTGACTGTCAAAAGATGCTTTTGTTATGGGATGCTATTGCATCATGTAGATGATATATAATTTATACATCATAAGCTATAACAAGTGCATTAATGTTATAAGCAAGATTTTATACACATCCTGACCTGTTGTCACAAGTGCCTGGAGATCCTTGTTTTTACAGATCCAGTTACCTTTGTTATGAAGAATTGTATTTTCAATAAAATCAATAAGACAAATTTTTGCAACAGTTGTATCAGACTTGTGCTTTGTTCCAGATTCATCCATAGGATGATCAAATATTTGAGTATGGATTCCATTGGATAGAGAAAAAGAGACAATGCTTTCAAGCACATGCATTTTGCCTCTCTCAGTTCTGATCAATCTAAATGATAATGTGCATCACCTCCGTTAGTGCTATGAATAGTCTGATTTTCACACTGATTCCTTTATTTCTAAAATAAAGTACTAACACATTATTTTCATGGATTTTTTTATGAATGTACATCAGGTATTATTGCTGGTATTTTTTTTGCCTTGGTTGGTGTATGGCTTGTAGAGTGTAGCAATAAGGAATCATGAACAAAACTTGGAGTAAGAAGATTACTCTTTGCAATTAGGTTGTTTGGTGGAAGTCGCTTGGACACTACCCATCCCCCATCCTCTTTCTTTTTTTGAAAACATACATTTCGAAGATAAAAAGCCCCCTACCCCACATTTATGTTTTCTTCAAACATTTGGAAGATTAAAAAATCCACCCCTGCCCCCTCCACCCCCTCTCTCCCTGCTTTTTTACTTTCAGGCCTGAAAAAAAATTTGAATTGGTTTCCAGGCTTAGTTATTGAAATCCTATGGCATCCAGGCAAATAACATCAGATCAGACAGTTTAGTGCCATTTGTATGAAGCAGTGGTGAAGATTAATACATGCAGTATTAAATATAGAACAAAGATAGACCATATATGCGTAGCAAAGCAAAATATATGTCATGTGAAAATATGTCTATGCTGATGATGCACATTTTGATTATGTTGACAAGCGTTTGGTTTAAAAAAAAAAAAAAAGAATGTTTTTGATGGAAACAGATCTCTGGAAAAAAAACTTCTGCATAACTAGCAGAGAGAGCAGCGATAATCAAGTTCAGTACATTTCAGACTGCTGCTGCTGGGGCAACAGGGAAGATGTAATAGAGGAATAGGGAAAAGGACTGGCACCGGGGAAGTGGAGTGAGATGAGGTCAGTGCGTGAGACAGGGAGGTGACAGAACAGCAGAGCCAAGGGTAACGGAGGGGGTGAAAGGTCAACATTCTTTCCTTCCCATGATCCCCTCCTGGGCAGCCTCGTTTTTGTCCAGTGGCCATTTTGATCTTGCCCCGAATATTTTTCCTTCTTTTCTGCGTATGCACGCTGATGCTCCTGCGGACACTGCCTGTATAGACAGGCAGTGGAGTTTTGTGCATACGACTGTTTTTTATCCTGCCAATAAGACAGCCATACTCCATCTTCGGGGAAGTGTGGGAATATGAGAAGATAAGTGTTTTTCTTGCTCTTTTTTTTCACTGTCCTGAATGTTGTTTGTTTTTGCCTGAAGAAGACCCAAGAGATCGAAATGCATTGTTTTGTCCTGTACTTTATTTGTTTATGTCCTTGGTGACAACGACCCCCCTCTTTCTAAATTTTCTGCCTTCAGTCACTTTGTTTTGAACATTCCGTTATGGATCATGGAAAAGACAGCTGTATTGCCCCCACACTGCAAGCACTATTCATCCCTGAAGGTTTTTGATAAGGTTTTTATACAGTTAAATTTGGATTAGGGTTAGATTAGGTTAGGTTCTGGTTTGAGTTGATGTTGGACTTAAAACTCTTCTGATTTTCTTATAAAAGTTTTCATCGATTTTGCATCATCATGCGTTTGGGTTGATAATGTTGATCAACTCATATTTCAAGAAGAGTAAAATGTGTTAAGTCATCTGCTTCTGCTGTTGCTAACTACCATAAACACTGTCTGTGCTTGTAGTCAAGATATTGTTGACGGAAATATATCGGCATACTCCTTGCCTTCCCCATCCACCCTGTTACAGGTATACTTCACCTATCAGCTACACAGGCAAACTGCCTGCATTGTTGGTGTATTGATTGTTGTGATTATTTTTGACGGGCATTGCTGTTTGGATATATTTACAAAGATCGGATTTCTTTTGAGTTTCGATTGTTTTGAGATTGATATTCTGGACCCTAATATGTCATACTGAATCTTTCTTATATATATTGTTTGTTTTTATCATTCTTTTTTTTCCATTATTGCAATATTAAAGTATACTCATTTTTTGGTAATATTGATTCTTAGAATGAGAGTTACTATTGTTTTCATGAAACATTGTTTTTTTAAACACAGTTTGACAACCTTTATGGATTTGTGTTTAAAACAATGGCCTCAAAATATGTGCCATAGTCATTAGTCTTGTATTCATTAAAACGCTTTAGAGATTATTATTTTGGGGATTGACTCCTTGTAATGGATCATCATGTAAATCCTCTCAATGTTATGTCTAGTACATTATTCAAATATAATCAAATAGTATTTCATCTTTTTGATACAATATTGCTTTAAAATGTGATCTCTGCAGATGGATTTCTCACTTTTTTGCCAGTTGATAAGAAGTAGAAAAAAGGAGATTTTTATGGTGTGTGTGTGTGTGTGTGTGTGTGTTAATGGATAGCAAATTCTTTTGCAGCAGTAGATGGTGATGTTTGATTTCATTAGTTGAAAACCATGTTTGCAGCAGTAGATGACGGGACACACCTTCTGTTGTTTCAGAGGGGGAGGGGGAACAAGTGTCCAGATCAGAGTTTGTGATGCAAGTCAATAGTTTGCAAGCAAAAACCGGAATAAACTAGAATAAAACAGTTGATATATAATATTATTATATTTTTTTTTTTTTCCAATCAGTTATGATTTGCTAATACTCCTTTATTGGTTGTGTGTGTGTGTGTGAGAGAGAGAGAGAGAGAGAGAGAGAGAGAGAGAATGTGTGTGTGTATGCAAGTGTCCACAAATCAGACAGCAGTGTTACTCACTTTTTGACAAATTTCGATGTCGACTGCTTACGATCTTTTCATTTTCTTCTTAGCTCAAGATTGCATGGTAAAAGAAACCAGTTTTTGCATACATCATCTTAACATCACAAATGTTTGAGCGATTATAAATAGTAAAATGAAAATTATTGCACAGCTGCAAATGTTTCACCTCTTCAAGATTATGGAGGTTATTGGGGTGACCAGCTTACAGTGGCGATAGCGAATCTCTGGGAAATGCATGTCATTTGCTTCGGATTGTGGCTTGAACCATTTCCTCAGAAACAGAGTATCTACACAGGAAATCTGATATTCAAGATAATCTAAACTTAGCAAGTCTGGGTAAAGTTTATATTCTCCAATCTACCAGATTTGGGTCTTTTCTAAGATCTTGATCATTGGGAGACATAGAACCTGTCAAGAATTTGTATCTTTGTGTGTGTGTGTGTGTGGTGTTTTTTTTTTTTGTTTTTTTTTTAAACACCATCTGATTACATCATTCACAAAGATCCTAATAATGTAATAGAAACAGAAAGCTTGTAGTCTGATAGGTTTAAACTTAATCTTGTTTTTTTTTAAAGAATAAATCATCCTGATTGTGTGCGCAGAAAACAGAACAATTTCAATCCCATATGAATGCAAATGAAATGTCTTTGATTGAATCATGTATTACGATTTACTGTGATACTTTGATGTTGGTGGATATGCTTTAGAAACTGAGGAAAACATTTTCATTTTTATTGAAGGCAGCATTATGAAAATGTGAGTTCATTCTGTCAGTCTGTCGCATCACACAACATTCTGCTGTGCTGAATAATTGTCTGTGTATTCTGTGAAAATGTCAGTCAGGAAAATGAGCTTTTGAATTTGTACAATTTAGAGAGATAGACCAGGAAAATGAGTGTCACACATCACTTTTTGCAGATATGAAAACAATCTGAACTCGTTATGCAATATAGCAATCTGTTTTTGTAGTTACTGCACTACTTTATGTTAGTAATGTCAGATTGTTGCATTTTGTTTTTTTTTCCCCCCATGACTTTATGTTTGTGGTTAACATAGTATTTCTGTATATAATCTTCTAGGAGGACTTACAAAAAATTCTGTTAATGTGGAATAAACTTCATTCAAGTCTTTCGTATGTATTTACATACATATTTGTCGTTTTGTTGTTTTCAGTTTTGTGAACAGGCAGTCACGAGCATAATCAGCAGCAAACTCACTTACTGAAGTGGGGATTTCTGTCCCAATCAGGACTGACTCTTTGCTTATGAATTGTATTATTCATTTTCTTTTAATCAGAATAATAAACACTGTAACAAAATCTATGTGGCTTTGTTTTCTTCCTATTTTTTTCAAAACCCCCCCCCCCCCCAAACGCTTTTATGGATTCTTTTTCCATAATCATCCGCCATACTGGAAGCAAACATGTACTTGTCTTGTACATATCTGAACACACACACACATACCAAAGAATGAAAAAAACTGTACTGAAATATCAATTACTACTTGACACGGATCAATGCCCACCCATCACGATCTTCAAACCTTTTTTAAAGATAGGAGCTAATCCATGCTTCCTTAAACATACTCTACAAGTGATCTTTCTTGCAAAGTCAACCCTATCTGGTTGTGGACAGATCAGTTTTTCTGCGCCTTTCATCACACAAAATGGGGAAGCGGCGGAAAGGTATTCTAGTGTTTGAACACGTAAGTGTAAATCTAAAAACTACTAGCGGTAAAAAATTCCTTTTTCCCCCAAGCTTACCTGTAAAAATTTGTTTTTCTCAAACTGACATGTCCAAACGCACACTAGGTCACTGAAAAGGATGATGGGTAGGTGAAGAGGCTCACTTAAAACCAAGGCAGCAGATACTACAACAAAGTTAAAATACCTCCACGACCGGTAACACTAGCTGAATCAGTTTGGCAGACCCATTCATGGTCTCTTATGATTGGCAAATTACTATGCAACAAGCAAAGGAACCAAAAGAAACCTACTACATATCCACATTACTGTACACACACACATTTAACAATTCATTGTCCACAGAGGACATTTTACATAATTATCACTTTATGATTTCTCTAAAGTTTTGAATTCCAGTCCAGTTTGTAGATTTCTTTGATTTATTGCGTTACTTTATGCATCATCATTGTTATATATCTGACATGCTTGCTAGTAGGCCCCTATATATTAGTACTATTCTATAGAATTTAGATTCCACATGTTTGATACCTTTATTAGGACTCCTAACTTACATTTCGTTCAGTTATATACTAACTGAATAGGCACAAACACTAATTACACTCGTACATATGCACCCTCATCCATGAATCACTCCTCAATTCCCCATCCCCATCTCCCCCCATCCCACTCCACACATACTTTCCCACACCCTGCCACCCCCACCCCTTCCAATTTTCATATTTAAAAAAAAAATTTCTTATGTCCGTCAAATATCATCAATGGTGAAAAGATGTTTAAATGAAGAGAAGACACGCACACATGCAGGCATGGATATTTACATTTCATAAATGTCTCATAAACAGAACAAAACCTGTATACACACACACACACACACACACACACACACACTCACAAAATTGAGTGTTTGACTCAATAATCATGCATGCAACTTTATGATGAAAGAACAATATCCTTTGTTGTGGACACAATTATGCATCTCACTTCTTGTTTACAAATGGACAGACTATAGGGGTATATAGTATATATAACTGTCAAAATAAAATCCATGCATGTATGTTTAAAAAAAAAAAAGGGCAAAATATAAATCTGATCAAGGCATCCAGTCCGCTCTGCTTGCAGCCAAGTGCTCTTGAAGTGTCAACATGCTTCTTGCAGCAAAGGCGTTCAAACAGCACAGATAAAACCACAATGGGTGCTGTGCAGCTCTTTTTTGATAAAGAGAACAAGTAATAACGCACCATTCCCAACTTGTTCACTTTTCAAAAACAAGTGAAAAACCACAGATCAAAATTGCTCATTTTTGCTGTCTTTTCAGTCCATTTCCATCTCTAATAGTTGACAACTGTGCCTTCCCCAAATGTCTCTCCTTGATTTATGGTTTGTGACATATACAAGACATTGTACATCCCCCAAAAGACAAAGCCTAAGCATGGTGACCAGAAAAAATGGCTGAACAAATTCATGTTCACCCACATATTTTACCGCTAATGAACTGGTTAATGCATGCGCAAGCACTGCAATATACCATAACAGATGCAGGCAGCATTGCTTGAATGTAGAATCATGGAAACCTGGACTGGAAAAAGTGGATACAAAACTTCAGGTGATTGACTCTTAGTAGTTTTTTCACTTGATTTTTGATCACCACTGATCAGAGGTATTTTGGGGTAATTATCATATCTGAAAACCTTTTTCTGTTATAAATGCAATAGGTTACTGAAATAAACCTAAAAAAAAAATTGCCAGGAAAAAGAAATGTTATTTGAGAAATTTCTGGAATTGTTACATAGTTCTTGCTAAAAAAAAAAAAAAAAAAAAGTGGGGGAAAACTCAATTACTATTCAAAGTTGGGCATTTTGCGTTTTTTCAGCAGACTTTTTTTTTTTCTAAAGTGATTTCAAGAAATCTCTGATAGCCATAGTGATTACTCATTTACAAGCTTTTGGGGATTTCATGAAATTACTGGTTTCAGATTCTTCCAGTGATATGTATCCACATAATCAATCAACTGAACACACATCAAGCCAACACACATTTTTATCTGTTAAGCCATTCTCAGTGTCACAAAAACAAACAGTCAAAATAATGCAAGTTAGAGAAAGCACAGTCTCATATACGGCATGCTTGGCATTGGTTGTTATTGTTGTGGTCATGGTTGTAGTATATTTGTAACACACTTTAATCTTTTGTCACCCCCATCCTTTAACATCCAATTTCAGAGCTACATGCCTTGGCAACCACACACACAGCCCCTTCAGCTTTGTCATCACTTGAAAAGAATATACTGTCCTGAAAAAGAGCAACAAATACATCAACTATCTGTAAACTGGGCCAGGGTGCGGATGTCACCCATTCTGCTACATTTTTCACCCAAATTGAAGAAAAAAGAGAACAAATTAGTAAAAATATAAGGTTGCCACCTAAAAATTGGCCTGGTCAAACATACTGCAGAATGGACAGCTAGAGTCTGCTCTGGAGAGTATTTACAATGTCACTATCTCAGACACCTGAACATAACAAACTAGAATATGACATGTTACGAACTGTAACAACATTGGAAAAAGAAAAAGTGTAAGGATTTTCTAGAACAAAGACTTTCAGGTAACTGGGCCACAAAGGAAAACCAAACCGAACTAAACAAACCAGTGACCAACTTAAGTCAAAGGTGAAAAAAAGGAAAAGGCTGAATCCTAGACAGTGACAGTACAGAAGAAACTGCCAGCATGGATACGATTCATGCTGAAATGAAAGAGACCCAGCATTCTCACTGCATCTCCATTGCATGCAGCAAACAAACCATTCTCTCCACAATTCTCACTCCAATATATACAGTATCACAAACCCAGCTCACCAAAGAGACTGCAACTACATGTTCCCCACGCAGCAGAACTTGGTTCAGATGCCTGGTCAAAAGTTTGTGTGACTTGACTCCCAATAAGCGTGATACTTCATTCTCATCAAACATATGCATGCCACTGAAGACAGAGGGCAGATTTCCAATCCCATCAGCTGGAGGATTTTTTGTGCTCTGTATCAGTAATGTCTCCCACGTCAGGAAATTCTTGGACACCAACAGCCTCTGCACATTTGGCTCCCCTTGGTTGATCTATAAGTTGCCAAGGTGTGTTTGGGTAGAGACCTTTGCCTTCTGTGCTGGGCTCAGGGTTTTTGACAGGTGGATCAACTTGCTCTATGGGTTTCTTCTTTTTCTGTCAAAAGCCACAAGATGACTCTTCATCATTTCATATAATTGTAGTTAACAGTGATTTTCAAAAAAACTTCATACCCCAAATAGATTTGTTTGTTTGGTGTCATGTTAAATTATATCTCATCTTAGTCATTAAAATTCGTTTATACATCAGCTTTAAATCATATGCACTATGGTCTCAAAACTTAGCAGATGTGGTGTAGCATATATAGACTAGTCTGCATGCAGTGACACCTTGATGGAACTGAAACTGAAGCTCAAAGAATTATCATCCTCATCAACTAACTATCATTCTGTTGTATGTTTGGCGTCATGTTCAAAGAATTTGTCACCTTCCTCAAAGCAGCATCATGTAGTTCAAAAGCCAAATCTGTTAACAATCACAAATCGATTTAAGATTAAAAAAAAAAACTAACTGTAAAGCCCTTGAAGATTGATGAATGGATAAATTATCCTTCATGGTAAGGGAAAAAAAAGTTGACGAAAAAAAAGCACATTTGTACCATTCAACCTTCGAGTGTACGCAAAATCAAATTTAAAACAAGAATAGCAATTTCATTTCTCACATCTCATCAGCTAGCCTAACTCACATTTGCTGACAAACACTGCAAGTGTCTGTATCTCTTGGGCCAGTCAACACAAAAATACACAATAAAAGGAATCACACAGTACAGCCCTGTCATGTACTTTCAGACCCCATCTTGTTCATCACAATCACAGAAAATCTTAAACAACAATAACAACAATAAATTCTGTGGACCTTGATGCTTTGCTCTCATGGAAATATCAGTTTCATTTCCATTCCTCATCCATAGCTGCTTTGAGTTTGTCCCTTGGTGTCAGCAAATTCATGGGAACTGTCAGCTGGACATGGTAGCGCCCTACAAAGGATGAAGTTCATTTGTGATGGCTCCACCACTGAATGATCATTGTTATCAGGAAGGGGCTTAATAGCTATCGTCCTGCTTATGTCAGATCAAAAGTATAGCCCACAACACCACCAAAATGACTTAGAAGCAGTGCACTTTCTCCTCTGGGTGGGTTGCCCTTGGACTTCATATGGATTGATTCATGTGGACTATGGTGCCGAGGCTCTGATGGGACAAATCAGGGTGCAGCCATTTATGAGGGAGCCAGAATGAGCAGCATGAGAGTAAAGCCACTGGGGAGGAAGGGGGTCGACACTGAAATGAGATGGCAAACAAGTTAATTTGAGAGGGGCAGTAGATAAATACATTTTGAAGTAGATGAGTTGGCAAACAAGAAATCTAAGATAGGCAGTTGACAAACAAATTCTAACATTCATATTACATGTGTGTGTGTGTGTGTGTATGTGTGTGTGTGTGTGTGTGTGCATGAGTGTGTATGTGTGTGTATGTGTGTGTGCACCCACACATGTGTGTGTATAACATATAAGCGCTTCAGACTGTTTAGACATATCAAGGATCAAACAATCCATTGCTGGAGAAATTATGGGGTCAATTTTGAAAACAGGCTCAATAAACTATAGACAAGTAAAAATGTACACTCTCCCAGTTCACTGGTTGAAAAAGTAAAGTCAGTTTGTACAACTTTGCATTCTTTTTGGAGTCATGTTTGCAAATGAGTAAAGTCAATGCTTACTGGCTGTTAGAACTTATACCAGCCAATGGAAAGAGACAATGCACAGCACTTCCCCTCCAACTGCTCTTGTCTTGAAGCAAAGTATTCAATTAGTAGTAATGACAGTGCACAGGTAGTCAGTCATGGAATTACATTGTTCTGTCTGAAAACGTCCACATTATTTTTGTGGACAGTCACACCATGTTTGCTAACCAAATCCCTCTCGATGTAATTTGTCACATGACATATAGTTTTCATTTCAACTACAATGGCTTGATGCCACCCATACATACAGTTACATGGACTAGCAGACTAACATATTTTTTATCTCTTGAAAACGAGCATGGCTGACTGCATGGTTAAACTAGTACCCCAAGAATATCTCATTTTATATAAAAAAAATCTCCTTCCCACTTCCCCTTTAAAAAAATAAAACAAAAACAAACAAACAAACAAAAAACCCTAAAAAAAGTTCATGATTCTTCCACCCCCACCCCTTCCCCCAGGTCTCTAAATCCAAAAAATAAAAAATTTTCATACCCTCTGATGTTTTCCCACCGGCTTTCGGTAGACTTCGTCAACATCTATCATGGCCTGAAAAGAAAAAAAAAATTACAGTCTGTCAGTCAGTGAGTCAGCTTATTTGTACACAAGCGAATGTGTGCTTGTGACAGGTAACAATCTAAAAATATTGCAACTGGCATTCAAACCGATACATTTAAGCGCAGACTTTAAAGTCAGGAAGGAAGAGGCATGACTTGTTGGAAAGAAAGTGAGTTCCAGAGTTTTGACACTGAAAATTATAATGCCCTAGAACAGTGCTGCTTTTGCAAAGTGAGACGACTGCAGGCGGAAATCTAAACAAATCTTAAATAAATGTAGCAAACCACCAAGAGAAACGAGTCACAAGACACAAACAAATAATACAATGAAAATGAACGAATTTGGTACTCAGCTTCGTAAACCTGTGCTACACTCTTAACATTAGATCCAATCTCCATTGAACTCCCATGAAACTACCTCTGGGCAGGAGCTACATGAAAATCCCTCAATATTGAATTTTCATGGATCCAACAGGGTTGAGCCCATAATCTCTGATTTCTAAGTTATGGAAGATAACTACAGCCCAAGTTTTTTTTTTCCTTTTAAATAGAAATGAGCACAAAATATTTGGGGACTAAACAACACAGCTGTACACCCCACACAATTAAAATTTTTATACTCACAAGATTCATGTGCTTGTCAAAGGCCACAACATAGCCTGTGCTGATTCCCCCGAATGTTTCGAACACTGCGTGTCCACACTCTTACTTTAATTTTCTCTTGGACGCTCCGCCTTAAGATACTCATTGGTCCTTCCTGAAATCCTGAAATCAATGCACTATACTTCAGTCAAACAATAGCAACTAGCCACATAACAACACAAATTTTAAAAATTTACTTAAGCTATGGAAAGTGAAATTAAATAAATAACAAGTTCACCTTCTTTTAAAGCAATATTCTATTAACATGAATTACAGTAAATAAATAATCTTTTTTGCCTTATAAGTATTCAACTTGTATATCTTGAAATCATTGTTCACTTTTGCTAACTCTGTAACATGATTCAGTCATGACAGGAATGAATGAATAAATTCATTGACTGAAACACTTAAGAGGTCAAATGGAGCAGACTGAGAAGGGACGGATCACCAAGCTCCACTATACTGTCTGTGAACCTTATTGAAGTGAATCAACTGCACTTTTCAACACAAGGGACACTAGAACTGTACTCATATGAACAGAGTACGCTTAGTTGCAAACATGTAGCAAACATTATGTTAATCATGTAGACTAGTAACAGTGTTAAACACATTGAACACAATTAACTTTACTAAGGTGAACCAATTACAGTTTTAAACAGTTTTAGCAGAATTAATTTGATTTAAATAAATCAAACGCTTTTAAGTTTTAAATGCATAAGATAGTAAAACCCCGCCCTTCCTACAGCACATGCAAAGACACCGAGTTCCAGAAATTCTCTCTTTCTTTTTTAACAATGGATGCAGTATGTATGGCATGTCTCAGTGGTCCGACTTTTCAGAATTCAATCTCCAGTGTCATGTTTATTTCCACTCCACAATTCTATGATAAAATGTGTGCACGCACATATACACACACACACACATACAGCTATATATAGATCTATCTATACCTAAGCTTGTTGCATGATGGTAATGATAAATATCCTATTTGTACAACTAGCCTGTGGCAAAGGAAAACGCTACAGGAAGCACAATACTTCCAGTCCAACCTGAACTAGCCCTTCCATTGTTTCCCACCATGTTTCACATGACAAAATTCTATACAAAAGTGCCAAAATTATATCCAGGATTTTTTCCCTCGGTGTCCTGTTTAAGATATTCTGCTAGAGACCAGCTTATGCAGGTTTCATCTGTAAATTTTTGCCTTGTACCAGTACAAAAAACAGTGCTGGTGCCATAAGCCAGATAAAAAATCTGTGTGGCACTGTATTTCAGGAAGTTCATACTGAAGAATCCTTTTTGTTTATTCAAACCAGGCATGCTGGCCAACACGGAACATCACCACACTGTTTCTCTCAAACCCCTTCCTTCTACTGGAAGTGAGCTTCTTACTTGCCACACTTTTTCTCTCACATCTCTCCCAGACCCTCACCCACAAAGGCTATATATATATATATATATATATATATATGTGTGTGTGTGTGTGTGTGTGTGTGTGTGTGTGTGTGTGTGTGTGTGTGAGAGAGAGAGAGAGAGAGATGTGTGTGTGAGTGTGTGTGTGTGTGTGTGTGTGTGTGTGTATGAGTGAGTAATTCTGGCTTGTGACCTCTTGCTGTCAGTGATGTCTAGTCAATGTGTCAACAATTCAAAGCTGACCATTTGAATCGTAGTTATTTTCACACACTGGAAGAGAGAAAGGGTGAGGGATGGATGGAGATGAGGTGGGGGGATGTGTAAATAAACCGTGCTTTTTAATGGCTCTCTTAGCAGTTGTGTGTATCAGCTGCCTGATGGTTAATACTTGAGAGATTTTTCTAGTGGAACCTCTGCAGTGTTTTTTTTTTTTCAATAGCCAGTCATGTACGATAGAAAATGTTCCAGATTGCTTTACTAGCAGGTAACATTGAAAAATGTTCTGCACAGTGTTTTCCCTCTCATAGAAACTGGAAGGATTTCCACACCCACACTTCTGCAGTTTCAAAATCAACTGAATGCTGAAACTATCCTTGTCAATGTGGCTTCTCACCACAGAAGTCCTGAACTATAAACAATGATCACGCAGGAATTCATCAGAGCATCAGAAGATTATTAACATTTTCAAGTAAACTGGCGCTTTGCCCTGACAAATTTTTTGCCAGGTCTGAGACAGCAGCCAATGTTTATTATCAAATTTGTGTCATCTACAATTTTGGACTTCACCCTGAAAATAATCTGAAAACAACACACACACACACACACACACACACACGCGCACACACACACACACATATATATATACATACATATATATATATATATATATATGCAGCTTACTGTTCAATAACAATATTTCCTTACAGCACCATGAAAGCAACTTCCTATTCAAGGAACGAAACGAAACTCTGAAAATCTTCAAAACCTTGCATTTAAATTTTAATTAAAAAAAAAAAACTATGTTGCCAGTGCAAAGTCTGCTCATTTTTTGCTGTTCTGGACTGATGGAAATCCAGAACATCGAAAGTATTCTAGGATCACACATGAGGGCAAAAGGAACAGTCACGCTGGCTGTGCACAGCAACCACAAGTTATAAAGTTCAGTATCAACTGATCATCAAGTCAGAAAAATCAAATTCTTTAACTATCAAAGTTTAAGTTTCATATAATCTAATTCTCATGTAACAAGATATAATTAAATTTCATGCGCTTTGATTAATTTCAGTTCTGTATTTTTACAATCAACAAACCATATTTGTCTGCATACTGTGTGCATGTTTAAATGAAAGCACTCGAGGCATAAAGAACACAATAATATCCGAAGCTTTCCCAAAACTTGTCCTGTATATCTCCCAAATACCCTCCTCACTTTCCCTGAAAAAAATGTTCTGATTTATTTCAGTTCTGTATATTGCCAGTGACAATCTGTATATATATCCATCCCCCCCCCCCCCCCCCCCCCCCCCCCCCCCCCCCCCCCCCCCCCCTCCACTCCTCCAATGAAAGAACCTGAGACTGAGAGGCTGAAAAAAAAAAGTATGTATCTTGACACATTACCTGACATATAAAAAAAAATTGATCTTTCATTTGAACTAGAAATTAGAATACACATTTTAAGCCTTTTGATTTTCAGATGAAACACTGATCATTAATCAGAATTCAGATATCATCAAAGGGTCAATCCCTGATTCTACAACAGCGAGACTAGGAAAAAAAAACAAAACACACACACACACACACACAAAACATACCATGAGTGTGACTCACAAAAAATACTTTGGTTACTGCTGGTTAGCTTTGCCAGTTTTAGTTAAGAAATAAGTGAGATGCCCTGGCTGATAATAAACATAATCATATCAAAAGAAAGATTGTAATGAATATTTACATGAAGAAAAAGAAAAAAACAAGGAAAAAAAAATAGCTACAGCTTTCTTCTTCTTCTCTCGAACACTCTAGATGGGAACACCAGCTCCCCTGACGAATGCTGCCGTGCGCTGTAGGTCCCCAAGGGCACCGTAGAGCTTCCTCTCCACTGATGTTTGCTCCGTCCATATGGTCTCTTGTCTCAGAACTTCATGCAAAGGGCAATACTGCCAGTCTGGCATGGGCACTGGTCTGACTGGCTGATTCTGAACTTGTTTAAGAGGTGATAGTTCAGGCAGTTGTAGCCTGTCCGCAACCTGAAGATGGCCACCTGCTCTGATCTTGTTAGTAGGTGGTACGGGTCATGTCTATTCAAACATGGATGCTCCTGCAAACAACTTGCTCTCTGCTGTCGGTCTTGGATGATTGTCTTGGCTTCCTTGAGGGTGTGTGGACCTGATTTCCTGCTTCTTTGTTGCTCCCTTTAACGCCAGAGTGTCCGGAACCTCATTGCCAAGTACGTTGCAGTGGCTACAGGTTTAATTTCATTGATAGACAATTTTTTACCCATTACAACTACTGACCACTACTGACCATCAAACAAGCATACACACAAACACACAATGATACACAAAGAAAAACAAATGCAATAACTACTTCCTTAGCTGAATCTGAAATGTGTGAGGAAAATAGAAAATGCCAATATAATTTGTAATCTTTTCTCAGCAGCTTCTTTTTTTTTTGTTTGTTTTAATCTTCTCTGTTTCTCCAAATCTCTCTCTCTCTTTCCTTCCCTCCTGATGTGTGACATAAAACTATGTTTGTGTAAATGAGTTCATAAACTTGATTAACTCTTTAAAGCAATGATGGTATGGATGGGATTGAAATAATGCTGAGGGAAGTGTGAGAGTAAAGGTACAGAGGAATCAATGAGGCAAGAATGATTGATTTTCTTATCTATGTAAGATCTATGTCAAACACTGCCCTTTAAAATAGTTGAACACCTGACAATCAGTTAGGCTGCTAAATCAAGATCAACTGATCATACCTTCATTGTAACTTATATGTAAGTGTATGTGTGAGTTTTACCACACTTTACTGTCTAATGTGAATTTCAGTTTCAAGGAAAACATGGTTATGCTGATGAACATTTTTCCTATAACATCAATGTTCACTGCATCACACCTATTAAACTGTAATCCCTGTCAGTGCACCATGAAATTATACTTACCATGTTCCAACTGGGTTAAAACCGTTGTTGGCTTGCTGACCTCCCCCCTTTTCCCTGCAGACTGCTGGCTCATACGTTTCTTTTTGTCAAGTGCTGGTATCGAAGTTACTGATGATTCACTTTCAGACATCGATGATTTCTCAACACAAGGCTCCACCGATTGCTGCGATTCAGCGGCTATTTCAGAGAGGTTGGTTTTATCCATTGATCGTTTGAACTTAAATCCTCATTAGCGGAAGCATCTTTAGTTTGCTTTAAAGATTCGCTAACACTGTGTACAACTCTGTTTCCATCAAAACCTTTATCTGTACACCCAGAGACTGACGCATTCATGGTAAAATCATACTCTTCGTGTAATGAGCATTCTGGTTCATTCGCTGCTGGCGCAACAAGTTACTGGCCGACTTTGACCCTCTTCACCATGATTATCACCGACATAATGTGGTACTAAAGTGTTTTCTTCCTCGATATTAACATGTTCCATGAACTGGGATACACTTTTATATGTTTCTATGTCATCGTTCACTGCTTCCAAACTCGGTGCATAAATCGCACGCATGGGATCAAAACTTTCCGATGCCAGTCCTAGAGATTCTTCCAACATATCCTCAAATTGTTGAATTGCTTTCGAACTGCTCGCTTCGCCGAGTTTTTCTGCAGCCATATTCACGAATGTATGAAAGAATCGTTCAATATTTGCGTACTCTTTTTCAGACGTATCTTAACCAAACGGATCTTGATTACGGTCCTTACTTTATTCGGATAAAATGAGCCTAAGAACTAGGATATGTCCTGGACCTCGCTCCCTCCATGGATGTTTGTAATACGTTGTGGGAGTAACGGGCCTTGAATGACTAGCGACCCGGAAATCCGATTTCCAGACCATCAAAATCGACAGTTGAAACATTATGGATGTTTTTTGTTTGTTTGTTTTAGGCCTAAATAATAAAATCCGTGTGTAAATCAGACGGCCCTCCCCGAGCGACTGTGTCACTTTCAATAGGCAAAGAACACCATTTACCCCCTGTTTGCGTTTTGATTGTTGATTCCGTTCTTGTTGCAGTCCATGTATTTAATGTATGTTCTAGCATGCATAATGGAACAGAGTTCATGAATTAGTTTCCTTAGCCCCTGATGGGACAAACACCAGATGGGTAGGTGGGTGGGAGCATCATCTTGCTTTATTGCTACCCCAGGGAATGAAGATTATCAATCGGCCATTCAATCGGGGAGGGGGGGGGGGGGGGTCATTTATCTTTGTTTAAAAAAAAAATGTTATAGTTTGAATTATTTGTGAATCAGTTCATTCTTTTACTTAAAAATTTTTTTTTGGGGGGGTAAGGGGGCGTCAGTTATTGATACTATGAACAGCCATATTTCATAAAAACTATATGCAAGCATGCATAGCCATCTACATGCATATATGTGTGTTCAAACACACACAGGCACACACATGCTTTGCATATTCTCTGAATTTTTAATTCCAGTCCACTTGGTTTCTATCTCTGATGTACTTTAAATAAAAGAGTTACGATTATATGATATATATGGTTATCCCCCCCCCCCAGTCATCCAGTCCCTTCCTCTATTCCGTCCTCCTTTCCACCCTGATGCCCCCCATCCCCATCCGCAAAGTTTCCCTTCCCCCCACCATCTCCCTGCATTATGCTTCAATTCTACTAAACTTGTTTCATTTGATACACTTTACTTCCCCCGATCATAATACGCTAAAGGCTAGATAAACGACCAGGATAAGCAAATATCTACCTATCTTATTACCTGTCCCAACCTTCCCTCTTGTCCCTAACACAGTCCTCTCTCTCTCTCTCTCTTGCACACACACACACACACACACACACACACATGCACATACACACACACGCACGCACACACACACACATGCACACACACAATCATACGTTTTTTTGGGGGGGGGGGGGGTTCCGTCTAATAACACTTATAGTAAATAGATGTTAAACTAAAAAACTAACTAACTAACATACACATACAGAAATGTGTGCTCTCACTTTCATACACACAAACTAAGTATAGTGGGCGATGACAATGTTAGTTTGGTGTCCAAGCGAGCAGCATGTTGGGTCCATTTGTAGGTCAAGCATCTGTTAAATCCCATCCATGAAACCCTCTTCTCAAAGTTTTTCATTTCAGTCACCTAGCTGTTATTTTGGTAACTGTGATCTCATGCATAGAGGATTATGGTGTAACATACATGGACTATTCTGCACATAGTGTCACTTCCTTGATGATACTGAAATAGAATTGCTATTTCACACAGATATGTTCACAAACCATGTTCATATGCAAGCATATGCATGCACATACGTATGGAAGTGTGTGTATGCAAACACCACATACACTCAGCTATATGATAGGGCTCATGGCTAATGGGTGCATTATGTTAACGTGCAGGTCAAACATTTGCTAAGTCTTGTCCATAAGACTTTTTTTCCTCTTTCTTAACTCACTTATTCGCAAATTTGTCTAATTAGCCATCTCCATGGCACATTGTGGCTTCATGCCTTGCTGATGTGATACAGAGCATACAGATTTGTGTGCAAGGAGCAATGTATGGAAATTCGTGCAGGTTCTTGAGCTTGAATGGACATATCTGAATGAAGGTCACTGAGTTCATTGAAGTAAGAGTGAAAAGAGGACCTGCGATTGTGCCTCACAGTATTCTGCCGAAACCTGCGTTTTGTCCCTAAGATCACTTCACCTGAGGGATCTTCATGTTTCCTAGTTTTCTGCAACTACAGTCCAAATGAACTTGCCATTTCATGTCATAACAGCATGAACATGGAGGGAAAATCAAAACTGAGGACAGCATGAGAGCAAGGCACAAAGAGCCACACAATTCTCTACTTTCTTCCTATGATATCAGTCAGGATGATGAAGATGATGCTATGATGTTCCATTTCGCAGAGCTGTGATCAGTCTACAGGACTTTAATGATAACCATAGCATCAGCGAGTCTCACAGAGATACGGACACTTGCAGTGTTGGTCAGAAAATATGAGCCAGACTCTTGAAGATGCATCTGAATATACTTTGAAAAAGAATGAAAACACAGCTGTGTGGTACCAGTCTTCCCAACAGGTCAGGATGGGAGTCAGTTATGGAACTCTGATGGTATCTTGGAACTCGTACCTTCCAATCATCAGTGACAGTACCATCTCATTGTAAACACTGGTAAACCTTCAAACATAATGGAAATTCTCTCAATAAAGATCCTCTGAAGAAAGACTTCCGCCCTTTGATAATTTCCCCGCTTTTTTTTTTCTGCAACAATTTTGTCTTTGCATTAAGTTTGCCTCAAAAAAAAAAATTTCTGCCACTGTCCATATTAAATTGTCTCCAAATAAAGACTACATCCCTTTAGAGACTTGTATTCTGCAAGATCCTTGTCTTTGTAACCAACATTAGATCCCAGTAAACAGCCACTGCCTTCTGTGCCTTATTTTTCTGCAACATTTTTGTCTTTGTACCTTGGTTGTCTTGAAATAAAGACTTGCTGTCATGTTTCTCACTTGTTTTTCTGCTGCATTCTTGCCTTTGTCTACACCAGATTTTAACCCTTCCAATACAGAATCCCTTCCTTTGAACACTTTTTCTCTGCAACATTTTTGTCTTTGCCAAAAAAAATACCCTAACAATAAAGATTCCACCTCCCTTCTCTTATTACTTTTAAAATGATTTCTGGAGATTTTTTTTTATGAGAGATCACAGGATATTTCATGTTGTTCAGATTTTAAGAGATCTTTAAACAGAAGTTTCACATAATAAAGAAACATCTTTTTTCTCTCTCTCTCTCTTCTCTCTCTCCACACACACACACACACACACACACACACATACTGAATTATACACACACACACACACACACACACACAAGCAAAGAATAAAAACTCAGAACACAAAGAGATTAGAAGAAGGTATTTCTCTTTTGCCCCCAGAGGAAAACAAAATTAACCAGACTGTACATCCTACTAAATTACGTATCACAGACGTCACTGAGATCAAAGGAGGTTTGTTTTCTGATTTTCTGTTATGTGTGCACATGAAAATGCTGTATTCATAAACTACATAACTTGATATCTTGAGGCTACAGCAAATTTCCATAACTGTTAGAAATGTTGGTTACATAGATATTCATTAGACATATTTAAATATACAAAGGTTGACACTAATTTTTTCCTTTCATCTGATGACTAACACCACATCACCACTAACACCACCCATGTAAACATCTTCAGAAAGTAAATTCAACAGACCTGTTTTGCTTTGTACTTTTGTTATAGATTTGAAAATAAACATTGGTTATAGATCCTATGTTAATATGCAAGAATAAAAAAGTCCTGAACGCATAAAAAAACCTAACTGACAGTTATATTGCTTTCTTTAAAAGTTCCAACCAAACAGAATTTTCAAAAATGTACAGAATACCTTTCTTAAAAGCTTACTAACAGCAAAAAAAAAAAAAAGCAAACCCCTATAAAATCATTTAATAAATAGCTACTTTATTCTCTACAGATGATATGTAAATATCTGTATAAGAGTTTACACATCTGCACGGAAAATAAGTACAGGGAAAAAGATATGAACGTAAATTATACTCAGTCCACTATAAGACCCTACAGAACAGCTCTAACTGGTGGCTGAGTAAATATCTGGCAAAGCAAAAAAAAACAAATACAGTACAGTGAACATCTAAAAAAAAAAAAAAAAGACAGACAGAGACAGAGACAAAGACGTAGACAGAGAGACACTGAGAGAGAGAAAGAGAGAGAGAGAGAGTGCTACAGCAAATCCGATAATTATTTGGAGATTGAGATTTCTGATGGAATAAGTACACATTCCACAGCTTTAAAAGATTGGGCCAATCTATTGAGAAAGAGAGGATTAACAAAACTAAAAGCAATGTATATCATTCAGCGACAAAACCCCCTTATTCCTTAAGCAGCAAAATGCTGTAAAGTTTCACACACTGGCAAATCTGTCACCAAAATCCCACACAATGACATTCCCCAAATCCAAGCACACCATTTGAATTAATACAACCATCTTCCCTGCACAAAAAAATCTTTGCACACTACACACACACACACAAAAGCAACAACACAGCAATCTCCCATAGCCCTGCACATAAATGAACATGTGTTCAAATGTGTCACAATCTCTCCAACATCACCAGTGTAGGTGCAACATTCATCGTACTACTCACAAGATCATCTTTCTAAAGTGTATGTACAAAAAAGAACATCAGATCAGGTTTTCCAACAGAATGACACAACCCTTCCCATTCCTTTCAGGTGATGGGCAGTCCCATTTTGAGTAAAAGCGAAACTCTGTGTGTGTGTGTGTGTGTGTGTGCGTGTGTGCGCACGTGCCTGTTTGGGGGTGCATGAGAGAGAGGGAGAGTGCGTGTGTGTGTGTGTGTGTGTGTGTGTGTGTGTGTGTGTGTGTGTGTGTGTGCATGCATGTGTGTGCGAGTGTATTCAATACACATATGCGTGCATAACAGCACAAAGATAATTTTGAAAAAAAAAAAAACATTATGTATAAAGGTCTGGATTATTTAGTTGTACAATTATTTGACTTTTTTTTTTCTTTTTTTTTGTTAGATAAAAAGTGTGAAATACACATTTTCTATGTTTGTGTGTGTGTGTGTACCTGTCAAAGCACTGATGCTTCATTTCTTTGATGACTGAAGACAGCCTTTCCCATTCCAATAGACATTATGCACAGATCCTTTGTGATGTTAACCACATGTGGCTATCCTTCAGGACACTATTACGTGAAGGAACATGGTGTGTGCATCAGAATTCTTTTCAAGAGAATAGTATCAACCACTACCTAGTGGATGTCAGAATTTGTGCAATGGCGAACACCAAGTCAAATGGCAAACCATAATTATAGTCAAAAAGCAAAAAATATCTGCAAATATGAAAAACTTTACCCAGAGGCAAATGATACTTAAGGAAATCTAAAGATCTGAATAACTGACAATACATGAAAACAGAACAAAATTACAGCTTGTTTTATGTAGCTTTTGTAATGAGACCTTAGTGTTCATGGCATGGAACAATGCATCGGAAAACAAAAGTTTTAAAGTAAACAAATCTGCAGTGACTTAAAAAATCAAGCCAAACCTACAAAAAGTTACTGGCAGACCGAATGGCTGTGGTGCTTTTAATTCTTATTCAATTGTTGAAGCTGGCAGATAAATAAACAGATAATTAACAAAATGCACATAATCTGATCAAAGAGCAAATGGCAGCATAACAACACATTCCCAATTTTCTTGGAGAAAAAAAAGAAAAGCAGACGTCTCTTTACAACAATATGTGGTGACTCCCAGCAGACTTAAAAGCAATAACTTTCAAGAAAAGTTGTTTTCAAATACAGTTATATGAAAGGGATGACTTGGTGGGTGTAACAATTTTTAAACATGTGCATTCCTTCCATACAAACCTATAAAATGAATCCGGATTTGTATCTAAAATATGCTGCATTAAGTGTTGTCCCTGTCAGAGGAAAGCAAAATGATTTCATCATTTTTGTGAAACTTTCTACAGTACCAACAACAAAACATTCCTCATCACAAACATTAAAAGAAAAAAAAAAAACATTCCTGTGAACAGGTCATACTACTTCAAAGACGTCATCTAGCAACTCATAAAAGGTGACATATGAATCAACATTTTTTTTCCCTATGTATATTTTTGAGAAATACTTCAAGACATGGTTAATCCAAAGACAGTTGCATTTTTGCCTTACATTCATATGAATCATTTCCCTTCTTCTTTATCTGTTTGTATGGGAACATTCATCTCTAAAACATTTCAGATGTCTTGACAATACACAATAACAAAAATGTCAAAATATTTTCCCTATCACATGAAATAACAACATGGCCAAATACCAGTCCAGGCACAACAGTGAAATGGGCAAAAAGTTCCTGTTTTATAAATACAGGACACTTTTCCATCAATGAGACAAGTCACATAAAACCAGACGAAAAATTCTGCAATTCTGTTGACAATTTGTTTTGTTTTGAATCGATTCATGTATGCAACATTACAAAAGGCAAATCACCTGTGAACAGAGATTCATACATGTGGAATATTTCTTTCATGGTCATTATTTTGTTGATAATCTATACATTAAAACAGAGTTGTTTTTGTATTTGTTTTAATCTGTAAAACCACCAAAACACTAAAGCCATAAAATTATTACACAAATATGAACAAAGACATTGTGTTCATCAGGGTGATAACATACATTTTTATGTGACTAATATGTGACACTAAAGTTGATACATGGTTTTACTGAATACAAGTATAACAGAAACATAACAAGTTAAAGGTGAAAAGAATACATGTAAATTATACCAAATACTACTTTCAAAACAATTCCAAGGCACACATATTACTTAAATTGTAATGAATTCAGTATTGCTTGATGAAGCTAATAACATCTTTCTTCATTGTAACAAATTCATTACTGCTTGATGAAGCTAATAACATCTTTCTTCAATTTTTCATGAAACTGCCAGCTTTTGTCTGCGGACATATTAGCAGAAATGGTGTCTTAAACATGTGTATGTTTTGTGTGTGTGTGTGTGTGTGTGTGTGTGTGTGTGAGTGAGTGAGTGAGTGAGAGTGTGTGTATGTGTGTGTGTGTGTGTGTGTGTGTGTGTGTGTGTGTGTGTGTGTGTGTGTGTGTGTAGAGAGAGAGAGAGACAGACAGACAGACAGAGAGAAAGTATGTGTGTGTGTGTGTGTGTGTGTGTGTGTGTGTGTGTGTGTGTACAAGTGAGTGAGCATCTGTATGTGTGTGTGTGTGTGTATGTGTGTGCGTTAAGTGTGAATGTATGTGTGTGTTGTGCGTATGTGTGTGTTGTGTGTGTGTGTGTGTGTGTGTGTGTGTGTGTGTGTGTGTGTGTGTGTGTTTGTGTGTGTGTGTGTGTGTGTTCCATGTGTGTTCATGTGTGTGTACATGAAAGAGAGAGAGAGAGAGAGGGAGTGTATGTGTTTGTGTCAGTGTCTAGCATGCACCAGATTTTGAAACCACTATGCCTGGTATTGCTAAGAGCAAAGCATCACGAAATACACAACGATCTACTATTCAGTGACACACTCTATGAAGAGCCTGACAAGAATGACACTGGGAAGATGTGCCAAGGAAAGGCTTCTTTAGCATTGAGAAAAGACCAGCAAAAACTGGATGCAAAATTTCTTGACAAAACATTGAGTAATAAGTCAAGTATATTTAACTTCAAACTGGAATGACTCAAATTTCCTTTTTATGTCTGCCAGATTTCAGACGACTTTGGGAAATGGTTGGGAAAAGTTTGAGCAGATCTGAGAAAAACTATACTTGTCTGTATTGATACAGACCAAACATTCAGAAAGAAGAATCCAAAGGGTTTGAAATATCATGCGATGGCACTCATTCTAGCATAAAGTTTAGCGTTTCTGTTCAGTCTGTCATGTCATTAATCTATAATGACATTTTATCAGCTTATCAACAGCTTTAATAACCACTAAATTAAGATGAACAAGAGCTTGTGACCATTTTGTTGTCACATGAAGTACAATTAACTTTTAAAGTTTAGAATCAAGTCTTCTTGTTCTCTCTTAGCTCCTCTAAGAATCACTTGAGAACTGTACTGAAGAACTGCCTTCTAAACCAATACACGCTTCTAACAATGGTTCCCTAAGAATGTCTTCACTATAAAAGATAAAGTGGCATCACAGCTTAAAATTTCATTCATCTGTCAGCATGCTTCAATGCATTATTAAAATACAGTTTGTTGTTCTCATTTCAGTTTTGACTTACATTCAGACTGTGATTTGTTACAGTTCTGTTACACTTTTGACTCATGTTCAGACTGTAATTTGTTACAGCTCTGTTACACTTTTGACTCATGTTCAGACTGTGATTTGTTACAGCCCTGTTACAATTTTGACTCATGTTCAGATTGTGATTTATTACAGCCCTGTTACATTTTTGACCCATGTTCAGACTGTGATTTGTTACAGCCCTGTTAGTTTTTTGACTCATGTTCAGACTGATTTGTTTTAGCCCTGTTACAGTTTTGATCATATTCAAACTGTGATTTGTTACAGCCCTGTTACAGTTTTTGACTCATGTTCAGACTGTGATTTGTTACAGCCCCATTACAGTCAGCCATACTGCAGTGACAGACTGTCTGAGCTGTTGGGGATCTTACAGCCCTCTGTCCTCAGTCATGCACAACAAAGTAGAGGTGCAAGCAGTAAAGTACAAATTAGGTGAAAAAGAGGCCAAGAAATGTAACCGGAAGCACTTTTCAGATGTGGTGTCAGTCTACCATTCATGTTGTGCATGGAGGAATACAGCAATATATACATAAAAACGACTGATGAATACAGCACACATAGAAAGTAATCGCTTACAAAAGCAACTGGAACAGGATGCCCATGAAATGAGAAAGAAGAAGGTATCCTTCAACTGGAACACTTCTTTTGTGGAGGTAACCAATATGAGCCTTCTTCGTGTTATCTACACTTTCATACATACACTCTATGAGATCAGCTTTAAATCACAACACACACTGAAACATACCATGTCTTTAACAGAATCTAAGAAATTAATCCCAGTATTCATCCTACTCCACCTAGTTTAATACACTGCATAGCATTCTGAGCCCTTCAATTTCATCTTCCAAAACTCAAGTGATCTTGTGTACTGGTGTTACACTGAGAACCGTTTTTGCACATAATCTTATTTATAAATCTCAAATATTCCGATTGGATAAGTCAAGATGTCCAGCTGATCAAGACAAATAATAAAATGCTTTTCATGTTCATTGTTTTGACAAGACCTTGACAGAAAAATCTTTAACAAAATTATGAAAAGTAAGCAATTGCAAAACAGGCAAAATAATTGTCATCTCATAAATATTTATATTTCCTTTGAAAGAAAAAAAAAACAAAAGAAAAAAGAAGAAAGAAAGAAAATTAGATATTATACACCTCAAACATACGTAGCCACTCTTGTTTTCCCTGCCTCTCTTGGGATAGGTAATTTATGGTCATCTTTTTCTTCAGCAGTAAATTGATAATCCTCTTCAAACCTTCCACCTAACCCCTCCTCATCCCTACCCAAGAATTCCACGTCTTCTTGGATATATATGTTTGGGTCATCTTTTCTTATTCTCTGCAAGTAAAATGGCAATCTTCCTTCGATCTCCCCCATTCCTCTGCCACCCACCTACTCCCAAATCCCACACCCCTCCACTCTCCATCCCCGACCTATTCCACCTCCTCTCCCTTCTCACTCACTTCTTCATCCTGCCACACTTCCTCTAAGCAAACTATCATCAGTTGTGTTGATTTCTGTGCTTATGACACAAATATTTACAACTAGTGAGGCAAAAATGACTAATTTGATGAGGTTTTGATTCACTGGAATGATTCAATTATTCATCTGACTTTCAATGTTCTACGTCCATCACAATGGTGGTCTCATATGGAATGCAGAGACTAAAATCTATAAACAAATAAGATTACACAATAACCTACAAGCAGTTCATTCAAATACTTATAATGTAGCAATTTCCATCCTCAAAAATAAATAGTTACTGAACTGAATTATGATGTATAATAACAAAATGTGGCAATGTGATTTTAATGAGCAAATATAACTGCATGTGACAAAAAGGTTTCATCATGCTGCTTCAGTCTAAATGCACTTCCTACAGGATGAAATGCCATCTCTTCAAAATACAGTATACTGAAATGCTTTTTTTTTTCCAAAGCTTTTCATAGTTTCAAACAAAAAAAAAAAAAAAAAATGGAAAGGAGAGCAAAAAGCTCAACTTTCAGCATTTACACATGAAAAATAAAAGCATTTGCAGACTGACGTCAGTATTAAAAAAAAAAAAAAAATGGTGATGAAAGAGGCCGATGCATGTTTATTCCTTGTGCAATTGAGCGAGTAGAGCTACATGGATACATTGTTATTATTACTGAAAAATTGGAAATAAAACACAAGTGTTTAAAGCGCTTGTTCCAAGGAAAAATGCCACATGAAATGTTACTGAAGGAATGAAAGTAGCAGGCAGGTACCACTTGCCGGAGAAGGGGAAGAGAGTTGGGAAGGTGGAAACAATAAACATTATTCGTACATGAGACAGTCATCATCACTGAACAGAACAATGCTGATGATGTAATGATTTAAAACATGATATCATCATCGTCATCCTCGTTTTCTTTGTCCAGTAGTCCGCTGCCGTACTTAGATTTAAACGTGTGGACTGTTCCTGCAGAAGACTGAAAAACAATTTTTAAAAATGCATCAGTATATATACTAAAAGTATTCATTACCACATGTAACTAGCTTTATTTTTATATATAAAAAAAAAACACACACACACACACACACAGCAGCTAATATATGTTTGAAGTATTCACTATCACGCAAAGCCTTACAGCATACACAAAGACAGCAATAATATTAATTATTCAGCTAAATCTACAAATAATCTAACCATCCAGGTTAGTACAGAAAGAAAAACTGACTGGAGTGAACTGTTAAAGGAGGAACACATATTTAGGAATGGACTCTGAAAATAGGATCATTCAGCTCCCTTGTATCTGGAGTGAACTGTTAAAGGAGGAACACATATTTAGGAATGGACTCTGAAAATAGGATCATTCAGCTCCCTTGTATCTGGAGTGAACTGTCAAAGGAGGAACACATATTTAGGAATGGACTCTGAAAATAGGATCATTCAGCTCCCTTGTATCTGGAGTGAACTGTCAAGGAGGAACACATATTTAGGAATGGACTCTGAAAATAGGATCATTCAGCTCCCTTGTATCTGGAGTGAACTGTCAAAGGAGGAACACATATTTAGGAATGGACTCTGAAAATAGGATCATTCAGCTCCCTTGTATCTTTTCTTTTCTGCATCCTAGTCAGAGATGGAGCTCAAGGGAAACAACTCTGTAGATGTTTTGTAACTTGAGAATAGGAGTTGTTCCTCGTGTATCGAGGAGCGACGGGTAACATTCTCATCAAGACGAAGGGAGTCTCTGGCTTAAAGATAGTTAATCAGAACCGTATACACACCGGCCAACCTGATACTCCCAAGCTATATAGAATAATGGCTTAAGGCTGGTCAGGTGAGAAAAAAGCAGTTTTCACTCTTTCAGAACATGAACTGTTTCCCTAGCCATATCACTGAACAAAATAAAGGCTGAAAACATGATGCTTGCAGCAGGCATTTATATCTAATTTGCAAGAAAAGAGATCACATTTATAAAAACCAAATTAACTCAAATACATCTTAAGAAAACCCTATGCAGGCAAGAGCAATAACCCACACATTCTTCCTCCATATAAAAAATAGAAGCAATATTTTGGAACCCCTATTAACAATCCTTCTGTATGACTTGCTCATCACAGTCACAAAACATTCTCCAAAGCATCATTTTTTAAAAGATGATGCAGGGTTGTCGTTTTTTAGTTCTGTAGCATGATCTCTCCCCATTCTGATAAATTCATCTATATCCTTCAACAACTTTTAAAACAAATCAACTGTTGCAAAAACTGTAAGCATCAGTATCTTAACAATCCAGTCTTTTACTCAAATTCAACCACCTTGGTTTCCAGCTAACACTCACTTCTGCCATTATTTTATTGCGTTTCAGCTAAATGTGATATTCTATGAGGAATTAAATGTGACTGTGGTTGTGACCTTTCTGAATGAATTTCCATTGTTTTTGTGTGAAAAGACACAACTGACACATTTTGATAAGCTCCGAGAATGTTATCATTCTGTAAACAATCAGCATAACTCCCTATACAGAGGTCTTTGTAGAAAGACTGAATTTTCATAACCTTTTCAAGGTTTTTGTACAAAGGTTCTACTGTGGTGACAAGTAAAAAGATGCAGTACTGGAACCTCTGAATAAAAGCATCCAGACCTACATTTAGTCTTCAACCTTTTGACTACTAGCCATCCACTCATCTTGCCATTGCTTACTCTCTACTGATCCACTCTTATTCCTCTATCATGGAGTCAGTCTAGTTCTGTAACTGTTCTGATTATTTGAAAGAGAGTTGAGCATAAAGATGCTGTAGTTTGACCAGGTAGCTTAAGTTATCTGCATCATTTGTATAACCCACAAAACAATCTAAAAGAGCATAGCTTTTTTTTTTCTCTCCTTCTAATATCAAGTGTGAATGGCAACAAGAAGTGACAACAATAGTGACTACACATTTCACATGACTGTGATTACTTATGTGACATCTGGAGGTCATTTAATTAATAACAACCACTCAGACATTAATGTCACCTACACAAATATAACTGATATCTATTCCAACTAAGATGACAATGATTAATTTGTTCAAGATGTAGTAAGCAGGCGCCAACATGCTGGACCTTCATCATGCCAGTCATTGACCACAAAGGTCAACTGTGAACATCACAACACCACACTCTATATTCAATTTTTCAAAATGAAATTAGGTACAAGTTAAACCTTAAAAAAGCTTGGGGTAATTTTCTAGTGCTCATGCAGATTAAACTGACAGTTTTGCATATTTTACTCGAAACAGTTAGTTGAATGGAAGGGTGTTTTTATTAGGAGGTAAATCTAGTATAGTCCATAGACAAAAACTCTTCCAGAAAGTCAGATGTCTTGAGGAAGGGGCACAGGGAGTGGGGACTGGCATCCTTATTTGAAAGGTTTTTACTGAGAGGTTTCTCTCTGTCACGGTGCAGAGTTACTACTGATGTGCTCCTCTTTCACTCTTTTCCCTTGTTGTTAACTCCCATGTGTGTGTGTGTGTGTGTGTGTGTGTGTGTGTGTGTGTGTGTGTGTGTGTGTGTGAGTCTGTGCATGTGTGTGTGTGACTGTGTGTGTGAGAGAGAGAGACAGCGTGAGTGTAGTGTATTTGTGTGTGTGTGTTTCTGTGTGTGTGTGTGTGTGAGAGAGAGGGCGTGTGTGTGCTTGTGTGTGTGTGTGTGTGTGTGTGTGTGTATGTGTGTGTGTGTGTGTGTGTGTGTGTGCACATGCATGCGTATGTGTCTGTCTGCAAAAGTCAAGAGTGTGTGTGTGTGTGTGTGTGTGTGTGTGTGTGTGTGTGTGTGTGTGTGTGTGTGTGTGTGTGTGTGTGTGTGTGTGTGTGTGTGTGTGCAATTACCTTTGTTCTTCCTCCTTTAGCTGAAATGAAAAAAAAAACAATGATGAGTTCAAGTCCTGTAAATGTAAATCCTTAAAAACACATGGAAAGAAACTGAACAATACCATAAGAAGGTTTATTAGTTACTGTATAAATACAACAAAAGAAGAAATAAAACAGAGAGAGGAAAGCATTTCCTGAAACAGATAAGTATGCCAACACACATGTATATACATGCATGCATGCATGTGTGTGTGTGTGTGTGTGTGTGTGTGTGTGTGTGTGTGTGTATGTGTGTGTGTGTGTGTGTGTGTTTGCACATGTGTGCATGCGGGCATGTGTGCATGCATGTATGTGCATGTACATGAATACCTATGTGCGTGTGTGTGCATGCATGTGTGTATGTAATTGTGTTTACATGTATGCATGTGTGCATACATGCATGCTGCCTTTGTGTGGGCATGCACATGCGTTTGTGTGTTGGTGTAAGTGTATTTTGTTCATACATGTCACAAATCATGTGTGTAATTAAGAAATAGAGTCTGATTTATCATATCAGGAAAAAAAAAAGTCAATTTTGAAGAGCAAGCAAAAAAAAAAAAAAAAATGGTAAACAATACTATGAGCTGAACAGGCATCTATATTCTTTTTGTTGTTGTTCATTTCATAATCCATTAGTCCATCAAAATCTAGGCTGCTCTCACTGGTGACAAAAAAAAAGGTCATCACAGTGCAATGACACCTCTAAATATTCTTTTGTCTGTTAGAGTACGATCAACCACAGTCACACACATTGAGAGAAATATGCCTATTCACTCTGAATGCACACACAATACAAAAATGTAAACTGGAAAACATATCTACATATATCAATTAATTCTCTCTCTCTCTCTCTCTCTCTCTCTAACGTACACGGCAGCAAACCTAATGGCTCACCTGAAGATGGCCGCCTCAGTGAACTTGAAGATCTCCTGGAGTCAGAAGGACCTTTGGTGTCGTAATATTCATCCTCATCTTCGTAAGAATCATACCTGTCACAAAACAATGCTATATATTCCTCTTTATCCCATGAAGAATCATATCAAAACTTTGGTTCAAAATGAAACTATCTCTTAAAAAGTTCAGGGAAAGAAAGCGGAAGCAGAAAGGCAGGTGGACGCAGTAAACACTGGATGTGTAAAAGAGAAAAGGGACAAGGAATTGACAGCATTATATTTGAATTTAAATATCTACAAGCTTCTTCTATAAAACCCACACACATTAATAAAGCAAACCAACAACACAAAAAGGACTTTAAATTTAACTACATTTTAGTTTCCAATAAACACACACCACCGAAAAACTGCCACATTTTCACACACACACACACACACACACACACACACACACACACACACACACACAGACACACACACATACACACACACACAGAGGAAACATGAATTCACCTCTGCTGCCTCATTCGTTTCATCTGTTCCAAACGTGCATGGTGGCCCTTGAGGCTGGACTGAAGCACGAAGACATCGTCGTCATCCTCTGTCACTGTCGAGGAATCATCGTCAGCCAGAACGTTCATTCTTCTGCGTCTGGCATGGTGCCCATTCAGAGCTGCCTGGATTGTGTAGGCTGCCTGTAACAATTACCATTCATGCTAGTAAATTCATCGCCATTGCTCGTTATATACTTGACAGGCATTTTCGTATCAAGTTGAATGGTTCTGGAACTTCATCAAAGAACCCCCCCACATACAAACAAATAAATGAACAAACAAACAAAAAATAAGAGGAGGTATTCATTCCAAAAGTAAAAGATACTTGTAGCAAACCTTGGAGACTATTGCAGCAGCAAATCTAAATATATTTTCAAGATGATTTCGTCTGCTTACAAAGTTGCCACATTGATTACCAAGTATCAAGACTTTTGTTGATTTGGATTTTCAACAAAGTTACTTGGTTCTGTCAGTCTTTTTGAGTATCAAATTGTAAAATGAGTGAACAATAGAAATGGCCAGAATAAAGGGCAACAAACTCAGTGAAAATTTGACCACTACAAAGACTTCACTGAGAGTAGTGAGTGAAGACTACAAAGACACAGCACATGAAATCTAATACGAGAACATCATAATTCTGAAAAATTATCGCCACAGCCAAAAACCTAGAAACCGTTGAAATTTATGGAAAAAGAGTCGTAATTATTTAGAACAAGAACACAGGAAGTACCTCCCAATGCCAATCCAGTGCTTACATAATATGAAACCAGGCGAAATGCACCTGAGAATAGACTCAGAACCAAACAGACCACTTTAGGAAAGGCAAAAAGATGAGACTGATGCACAATGACAAGAGAATATCTACAGATATCTAGAGATCTATACAGTAAAAATGTTGTTTTAAATATATCCTATAACAAGGTCATGTGTGTGCTATCAATCTACAATCAATATGTTGCGTATTTGTATAGCCATAAGGAAATTAATGTAAATATGATGAAAAAGGTAGAAGATATTTTTCTTGACTTAACCATCGGAAATAGCACTCTCTTATAGTCTAGTGTAATAATTCTCATTACCAATGAAGTTTATTTTGGAGTCTTAAGTTCAACTCTCTTGTTAAGGACTTAGGATGAAGTAACAATCCATCCACTTCCATGTACCTTTTGTGTCAGTTACATTCCCTAATTTAATTAAGCAGACATGGATCCAAAATGTTGCTGGTAGTTCCTGGTCTGCTGAAGAATATTATTTCTGTCTCTTAATACAAACACAATAATAATCAATTGTGCCAGATGGTGTGCGTATTACAACAGGCAGCCAAATCACTTACGTCATCAAGATCTTCATCATGCTGGCGACGATGCCGATAGTCTCGCCACTCATACTGTATCTTCTTTGCTGCTCGGTTCTCTCTGAAATGCTGCACTCTCTGGTCCTGAAAAGAAAATATGTTAAGACACATGCTAATTTTCACCTCTTCACCGTTGTTCGAGTGTATATGCACTGCTCTGCTGTAAAAACAGCTGACTAGATTTGAGACTGCACCCTTTTGTATTTACAAACAGTCTGAGATAAGAAGTTAGGAGAAAAATAGAAAACACAAGAGTATGCATGTGCATATTAAATAGGCATGCACAGACCTGGAGTTACATAATCATGCAAGCATGCACTTTTATGCAGAACTGATAGCAATGTATGATCAACCATATTACAGCTACTTCTGAAAAAAATCGATTATGTTGACCCCAAAACAAACTCTTGGTAAGCATTATGAATACATTTTATGAATGGAATTACGCGTAGAAGATATCAGAAGCATAGTGAACATATGGTCCTCAAGAAATGCGCGTATTGCTAAAGATACCCTATATGAAGTAAAGAGTGTACAAGTTACACATCTTTCTTGAAGTTGATTTATGTTTACTTAAATGTATGTGCATGCATCACATTTAAGCTGGGATGTGAGTGCATGTGTGTGAGCCTGTATGTGTGTCTGTGAGCGAACATGTTTACATGCAGTAGGTGTAAATACCTGTCTGCACATATGCATGCATGGGTGTGTATTCATAAATAGATGTGTGTGTGTGTGTGTGTGTGTGTGTGTGTGTGTGTGTGTGTGTGTGTGTGTGAGTGTGTGTGTGTGTGTGTGTGTGTGTGTGTGTGTGTGTGTGTGTGTGTATGTGTGTATTTGTTAATCTGCCTGATTTTAATTATAAGGCCACCAAATAAGTTCTTCTGCCTGTGGCAGCGACCTAAAAAAACAAACAAGCAAAACATACCAAAAAAACCCAAACTTTAAGACAGCTTTCATATTTATCCTAGCTCTTGTTGTAGTGTGTCTCTATGAAATGGAATCCTTAAATCCCTTTTCTCTCTTCATTTCATTCTTTTCAAAAACAAATTATACATTTAAAACGACTGTAATGAAACTGAAAAAAAATCATCGGGCAGCTGCAATCTCTGATTTTGTTTGGGTATCCAAATACATACATAAATTCAGCCAAAAGTTAGTTATCTATTCTCTCCAAAAAGGACACAAAGCCATATTCATATGTTAGTTAGATGCACTATGGCAACATACATGCAGTTATTTTGTCAAAAAAAAGCGTAGGAGGGGAGAGGGAAGTGAAACATGATTTGCTCTCAAAAACACAGTTTGCAACCATTTCCATTGCACATAAAAACAGAAACAAAGTTAGAACAGAAGTCTTAAAAAATAAACTCATCGTTTATCTCGACAGGTTTTTTTTCTTATTAATTATCCTTCCTCTGCCTACCCCATCACCTACTTTTTCCCAGAAGATATCTTTTTGTTGCTAGTCTTGATATACACCAGAGTTTGTGCAACACCAATTACGCAACAACAACAAAAAGGTTTGGATTTTGTGACTGACTACAGAACTAGAACAGCTACGGTGAATGGGTTAACTCAATCGAGTCTTGTCGGAAGCAGGTTTCCGACACTGTTCACATCGCTTGAAGGCGTGTCGGATGCATACTTCCGACAAAAGTTTGACGATTTTTAAATCATACTGCCTTTTACTAAAGGGCAATAAACCTCGTTTCAGGGACAGCTAACGGCTTTTTTTTTTTTTTTTTTTTTTTTTTTTGCAGTTGCAGTTGGTTCCCTTAGACCATGTAATCTGTTGTATTTTATATACAGATTTGAATTGTCCTACTCTCAGTTCCCTCAATCACATGATTTTGGACATGATTTCGTCATTTTGAGTGGATCAAGCATTTTGTGGTCAAATTCTTGTGTTTTATGCAGTTCTGATAAACATACTATTCTCTGTGGTTCCTGCCAAGTGCTCAGAAGTGTAACTGAACTTGTGTGGGAGGACAGAGAGCATGAAGAAGTGGATTACAGTGTGCACAAAAAGGTTTTGTTTTTCTGCTAATGTGTATCATTTGGATTACTTACATCATGTGAACTGTGTAGATTTCTCACTGAAGGTAAGCATTTTTGATAAATATATTGTTTCTTCTAGCCAATCATGTATGTTTCATACTCCTAGCTGAAGTGTTTGATTTTTTATGAATTTTTGAAAATTGCCAAAAATCATGGGATCTGAGGAACAAACTGGTCCGTTTTGGCTGTGACTTGATTGAGTTAACTGGTGCTCTTCAGTGATGTCATTTTCTTCTCCAAAACACAACACACCTCCACTTTGGCTGCTCTACAAAACTGAACCAAGCTGGGAAGGCTCCGCACTGTTTTGCATCTCAGGACTGATAAGGCAACTTGAAATGCTCATGATCTAATCTGACTGATGTAAGTCTAGAAAATTAAACTGTCTCTATCTTTCAGACAAAAACACAAACAAACATTGTCTGCACAACATGCCAAAGCTCACTCTGCCTGACAAACAATACATGGTATACAAATAATTATTCTTTGGCCAGAAAAGTGTATGGTCATCCAGTTGATCTTTATTTTTGCCTCTAATATAAAACATTCTTCAGTCTTGGAGAAAAAACAATGCCACATCTTGACAGACAATCCTGCAGATAAGAGAAGTGCCACAACACAACTTCAAAGGGAAGATACTCATGATTGCTAAATCCCTGCCTGTTCCCTTGCTTCATTGCTTACAGTACTGATTATTCTCAGGCAGTTCATTGCACACAACAGCCAGTACAATCTTCTTCTTCGTTCATTCTTCATTCACTCACTCGATCTTCTTCATTCACTTTCTCCTTAAAACAAAGACAAGCCTTTAGAAAATGATGTTTTTCTTTTCATGCATTATTCTGTAATTTGTGATTTTTCTGTATATGTTTTGAGAAAAAGGCAGTTATTCAATACTGTAGATAAAACATTACATATTTCGCCCTGTGTTATTGATGTGACTTGTGTTATTGAAAAACATTCACAAAGTGATTCACATGTACACAACAAAACAATCTCTACATACTAAGCAGAAGCACAAAAAAGCACCCCATCTCATTCCTGATTTTTCCCCCTCTTCAGTGTACAAGTCAGTCATTCAGATATTCTTTGTAAAGTTCAAAAACACTTGTTAACAAATGCCTTTCTAAGCGTAATGGATCAACATCAGCAATTAGCCATCCAGCAGGCTCTTTACCAACTGGACCTTGCTCCAGCAGAATTCTCTATAATGAATGTGACATGCTCAGCTGACATGTCATGTTT
>JADBJO010000009.1:571336-581336 GCA_016801955.1 Conus betulinus
GAGAAACACCAAAGGTGTATACAAAGCAAAGACACAGAAGAGAGAGAAAAAAAAAAAGACAGAACACACTTTTTTGCACAGAGATACAGAGAAACAGAAACAAAGCAGACATAAAAACACAGATTCACAGGAATACTTCCATAAATACAAAAGACAACGCATGGAAAAAAAAAGACACAGAAAACATACTCTTCTGGCTTCTTGCGTCGCTCCTCACGAAGACGCCTGATGGTCTGTTTCAGACGCTGGATCTCATCCAGGAGCTCTGTCTCCCTGTTGTCCAACTGGTTCAAACGCTGCTCCACAGAACCCTTCAGCACCAGTTTGCTGTAGCTGACATCTCCATCCCGTCCACTCACGCCAGACATGAGTGAGTCAGTCTCAAGCCGTTCTGCCCTCTCCACACTCTGAGAAGTATATGGAGGACAAGTCAAAAACTGTATGCTTATGTCAGTATCCTGACTGGTAAATTTCATATTTCAGATATGAAAGAAATGAAACGCAGGAAATAACAAACTGTAAAAGAAATGACATGAATGACGGCTAAAGATTGTGAAAAAAAAAAAAAACCCTATAGAATGAAAGAATGAAGGATGCACAGAAAGAGAAATAAATTTGGTGAATAAACAAGTTTAAAAATTAGAAAGTATATAATGCAATAAAGACATAGCAACACAGCAGCAAACAGAGATTCAAAAAGTGAGAAAAACAGGGACAGATAACAAGCAAAAATCAAAGAAGATAGTCAGAACTGAGAAAGAGAGACAGACAGACAGACAGAGAGACAAAGAGAGAGAGACAGTGAGACAGACAGAGACAGATAGACAGAGACAGAGAGACAAAAAGAAAGAAAGAGAGAGGCAGAAAGAGCGAGAGATGATATATATCATTATTGAGCAACAGAAATTAACTGAGGATATGCACATGAACTATTCTCCCATCAGCACTTCCCTTCCTGTTAAACCCCTCTCCTCTAGACACCCACCTTCTCTAGTTTTGGAAATTGTCATCAACAGCTCTCTTCTGTTCATGTCTTCATAGTCTCCTGCCAGACAAACAGAAAGACAGAATGCTGAGTCAAGCAACCATGCAGTCATAAAGACACAAAGCCATCAACTGTTTCGCTGCTGACGAAACTGATTGTCTTCAAAAAAGAACATTACCATGAAATGGTTGCTGTTAGTGATGATTTGGTACATGTCAACCTTTGTTCTTCTTCGTTCATGATTAGAATGAGTAGCTTTGTTTCCTTTTGACAGAAATAATTTCACCATTTGGAAGTAACTTGCCCATATACAGCATGACACATGTATGCACACGCATGCTCTTTTGACACCAAGCAACCACACACCATACAGAACAATCCATAATACTTACACACACATCCACACACACACACACACTGACTGACTGAAACCATTTATTGTCCATAATACTTACACACACAAAAACACACACACAATGTATGCGCGCGCACACACACACACACACACACACACTTTCTCTTTTTCTCTCTCTGTCCATCTTCTGCCTGCCTCTCTCTCTCTCCCCTACCTCCCCCTCCCCTCCCCCTGCTCTATCCACCACACCATACTCTCTCCTGGTAAACCAGCCACTTACGTTCCAGAGATGGGTTTGGTATCACCCTCATCAATGGCTTTCTGTAGGTCCTCTTTCAGACCTTGGTTCTCCTGCTGCAGAGCCTCATTGGCACGACTCAGACGCAGGATGGTCTCGTTCAGTGCTTTGACCCTCACAGAATTCTCAGAGCCCACTCTGTTTTAAACATAAGACTGCATGACAGCTTTTTTGCCCAAAGGATTTGATTTGTACAAAGTTTTCTGAATCCAGAAGGATTTGATTTGTACAAAGTTTTCGGAATCCAGAAGGATTTGATTTGCACAAAGTTTTCTGAATCCAGATCCAATCATCTAGTGAAATATCCTCCCAGATTCCCCCAACTCCACATCCAATAATTCTCCCTCCAATTAATGACTTTTTTTTTTTTTAAAATCTCAAACAATGTTACCTTCATTATCACGACCATGGAGGTTATGTTTTCACCTACGCCTATTTGTTCGTTTGTCTGTCAGCATTATTATGCAAAATCCACAGACCCTATTGATACCAAACTTGGGTCAAAAGATGGAATGAGGCCAAGGATGAGCCTGTTCATTTTGGTGATGTGGATCTGGATCAAAATGGGGATCCTGGATCACTCAGCAAGACTATCACAAACTTCAGCATCCCAAATTTATGGACCTGATTTTAATCAAATTTAATGGAATGATGTTGTGTAGATCAAGGACATGCTTTAATTCTGGTGTGGATCCATGGAGCAAATCTGAATCAAACAATGGATCCTGGATCTCTTCACATTATTGATAAGCTCATCACAAATTTGCACTGAACATGAATAGTCTGAAATTACTGCATAAACTCGATAACTATCTGCAAAGTAATACATTTCCATGGAAAATTGAATCTTTTTAGTGATAAAACACTGAATTTTCACTTTTAGCACACCCTACTACAAAACGTACAAAGAAGTAACCCTTCAGTCCAACTATTACTTTCCCCTGGAGAAATTCTTTTTTTTTTCATTTTACTCATGAAGTGACTGAGAGGATAGATCAAAGACTAATTCAACCTTGGCAGTGGTCTGTGCTCTCCTAGGTGCCCTTCTCGTTTATTCTGGATTTACCTTCCAATGAAATTCCCTACCTTTATAGAGCACTTGTTCCTTTTTTCAAACGCTCTGAGTCTCTTGACTTACTTGTGATTTTCAAAACCTTTCTGTTTAACATGCTGTCTCTGTCTCATTTGTGATGTTTTAGATTGTTATGTGGTTTTGTTGAATACTCCATTCAGGTTTTTGCAAATCCGTATTTAAAAAATATTTTCTGACATGCATGCATTCCGAGTTTCCTATCTTTTTGTTTAACCCCTGTACTGGGGATACATCTGTGGCCCAGAGTGAAAGACTTGACAATATCTGGCGCTTGCCACCAAGACTTCCCACTGTATAACCATGGGTCCTGTCACAGAATTTTCTCAGCTTGCTCAGTTTGAAATAAAACACTGCAGGACAACATCTGCCACACTGTTTCCATTTGTTCAAATCCTCTCAGTCAATTTGAACTATAACACTACAATCATGACAGCATCTGCAGGACTGCTTTCACTTGCTCAAATCTTCTCAGACAATTCTGCCTACTGCATCATGCACAACATTTGCTGCAAATCCTATTTAGTGCCTTTGCCCACACAGATTTTACAAAATTCCCTATGTGTCTTTTTTTTTTTAAATGATAATGTTGTACATTGGAATTTGCAAGACTGCCTGCTTACCATATTCATTTTTACTTTTTTTTTTTCAGCCCATCATTTCATAGAATGCAAATTGGTGGCGCTGATCTGCGTCATCTAATTTATTTCCTCTAAACATGTCTCTAACTGCACATATTTCATAACTAAACCAGCATAAAACATATAGAGAAAAAATGTGTTTGGGAACATCATGCAATGCTTAAGTAGTCTCAGTCAATAATACTTACTTTGTTGTTGAGGAAGATTTCAGGTTTTGAAGTCGAACAATCTCTTGATATAGCGCCTCCATCTGAACCTTTAGCTCTTCTACTTTGGTGACTTTCATGTCTGCTTGTAGCTTGCTGGAAAAGAATGCAATATGTCCATAAACAAATCATTCTGGCTGACAAGATCAGTGACACACTTTTTCTTTCTAAAACAGTGAAACCTTCAATAAAGATCCTCTGATGAAAAGGTCTCTCTCCCTACAAAGATCTGGTTTCCTGGAACATTTCTGTCTTTATCTATACAAGACTCACCACTCTACGAAGCCCCCCCCCCCCCCCCACACACACACACACCCCCCCCCCCCCCCCCCCTCCCCTCTCCTTTTAAAGAGCCAGAGGTCACCACTGAGATCAAATCGATCACGTTCTTGTGTAGCCAAGCCAACCACAAGGGGACTTATCAGAGCTGCCATCTCATCAAAGTCAGTTCCCTGCACATTACTGAAGAGCAAAAGTAATGTTGCAAAATGAACTCTCTCTCTCTAGACACACAGACAGAAGGGGGAGTGGGGGGGGGGGGGGGGGGGGGGAGAAGAATGGAGTGATATGCCTATGCAAATTTTAACTATCAAGACACAACAGTAAGATATGTATAAAAAATGTACTTGATCTTCTGCAGTCAATAACAGTATCATCATGGGAGCCAAAACTTCCCAAAAATGTATAAAATTCTTCTTGTTTTCATCATGCTAAAATTGAATGGAACTGGAAACAACAGCAATCAATGCATGACAAAATGTAGCTGATGTTATGATGTCCATGACATTTCTCATGTATTCCCATTGAAATAAAAAAATTAATCTGATTTGGTCAATATATGCAGTTATAAATGAATGATAATAGATACGAAATAAAGCATAGCCCATAACAGATGTAGTAAAAAAAAAAGAAGAAAAAAAAAGAGACACTCACTTATGGGCAGATTCTCTGTCTCGGAGCTGAACTTCTAGTTTAAGAATTTTCTGCTTCAGGCTATGAATCACAGCACCCGAGTCTGGCTTCCTGTCCCCAAGTGTTCGCCGGATCTCTTCACTCTGTCACACCACGAACAAGTATTTAAAATTTTATATCCACACAATTTATAACTAAACGTGCAGCTCTACTTGCACTCACAGTGTTTGTGTACACATCAAACAGCTTCTTTATCAAAACTAGTGAGAAGCTAGGAAATAAAACACAGACATTTTGTTCCAGGGAAACTGAAAATGGGTTCACTATGTAGAGGTGATGTGCTTCAAGGGAAATCACCTGAGAGTCCCAATTCTTTTCAGGTAGAATTGGGAGAAAGATTTCTCTCCCTTCCCTCTTAGAATATCATGGGGTATTCTGTTGGGCTAGAGTAGAGCAGGAATAAGGTTTGGATATGTAAATATCAAACCAAATAAATAAGATATGTAAAAAGTATAACAAATCATTTATTTACTCAGATTAGAGATCTACCCTCTGGTAGCAAAAGTAGTATTTATTTATACAATGCCACAAGTAAAAGTGCTTTAAACAATAAGTTTCAAAACAGAGTGACTGAGGGTGGAAAATGGAGCAAAACCCATAAAGAGAGGGGGGATAGTTACCACTAAGGACACAGACAAACATAGCACAGGACAAGACACAATGCATTTCGACCTCTTGGGTCTTCTTAAGGCAAAAACAAGTAACATTTAGGACAGTGAAGATAAAGAAAAAAAAAAAAGAGACACTTCATCTTCATTGCCCTAAAAGTATTTTTGTTTTGCCTGAAGAAGTACCAAGAGGTTGAAATGCATTGCGTCTTGTCCTGTGCTATGTTTGTCTGTGCTTGGTGGTAACTAGCCCCGTCTCTTTCTGGGTTTTGCTTTATACAATAGTTCTGTGTACTTACTGTAGTATGCAGGAAAAAAATCTGAGAAACTCATACCTTTCCAGGATTTAGAAGACTTTCAATTTCTTTCTCCTGGATCAGAACAAAAGAATTAGCTGGTGAGGTTAAAAAAAAAATGACATAGGCATCATGAAATATAATACACATGCCCCAAAGCTCATGTGCGCACACAGACACACACACACACACACACACACACACACACACACACACACACACACACACACACACACACACACACACACATGTACTCTGAATCAGTACATAGTTTTCTTGATTCAAGTAACGTATGCACACATACAAAAACATTCATTCTAGACCACTTTCAACAAAAATCTTGTTGGGTTTGTGAAACAAATCAGTTAAAGCATCCCATGGGTCCAACACCCCATAGATCACAAAATGTGCACACATGCCTCTGTTTGTGTGTGTGTGTGTGTGTGTGTGTGTGTGTGTGTGTGTGTGTGTGTGTGTGTGTGTGTGTGTGTGTGTGTGTGTGTGTGTGCGCGCGAATGCACATGTATGTACACACGCTTTTAGATTACATTATATCATTCAGACATAATACTTTTGTCACCTTCACTTTCACACACTGACACTTTTTACTTTCAAATTCTGTACATTTTTACTTCAGACAGTGGTGCTCTCTTATTATTACCTTTTTCAAGTTGTCTTCTTCTAGTCTTCTTATTTTCGTCTTCATTGTGGCTGACTCATGATTCAATGCAGCTATTTGCTGTAAAAAAAACAAAACAGAGACATGAAATCAAGCAAAAATGAGCCCTACACAAATGGTAAATAACAAACTCAAACCAAATAAAACCCCTCACAAAGCCATTAATCAGCAGCACACACACACACACACACACACACACACACACACACACATGCACATAAAGAGGAAAGGATGTCAGCTTTTTTTTTCTTAAACCACACAAGACAAATGGAAATGGAAAGAAAGAAGAATGAATGAATGAATGAAATGAATGAATGAATGAATGAAATGAATGAATGAATAAATGACAGAAAAAATTAGAAGTTAACCTTACAAAGCCAAAACGCATATTCACCTTTCGTAGCTCAAGAACTTCATCATAGTACTCTTCTGGTGTCTTATAAGCTGGTCTTCCTGGAGACGGTTTAACTGAAAACATATCCAATTGTTTTTATTTCATGGACATTTAAATGAATTTTCTTTGGAAAATATATGTGTATTCATGTTTTTATCAAGTGTGTGTGTGTGTGTGTGTGTGAGTGTGTGCATGTGTGCATGTGTGTGTGTGTGTGTGTGTGTGTGTGTGTGTGTGTGTGTGTGTGTGTGTGTGTGCACATGTCAGTGTGTGCAGCTGGTGCTGTGTGTGTGTGTGTGTGTGTGTGTGTGTGTGTGTGTGTGTGTGTGTGTATGTACATGTGCAAGCATGTGGATATGACCATGTGAGTGTGTGTGTGTGTGTGTGTGTGTGTGTGTGTGTGTGTGTGTGTGTGTGTGTGTGTGTGTGTGTGTGTATGTGTGTGTGAATATGTGTATGGATGTGTGATCCATCTCAACAGCCCATGATGGCCTTTTGTTCTTTGGCCTACTATTCTACGCAGGATAAAACTGGAGTTTATGTGAATGAAAATTCTTTGGATTTTTTGCTTTTTGTTTTTTTTTCTTATTCCATGCATTCACACACATTTTCTGTGGCACCTCAGTGGCATTGCATCCCTGCTACTCATTCCAACCCTCATTCAAAGCCACAGCCTACCTAGGCACCCCACACCCCAGCACCAACAACTGACAGGGAGTAGTCAATGTCAAGTTATCATGAGGCAACCCACCAGAGAAGATACTGCACTGCAGCTGAGTCACTTCAGTGGTGTTCAGTGTGCCTGTTCTAATCCAACATACAGGACACCACCTACTAAGCCTCCTACTGATGACAATAATTGCTTTGAGCAGCCAGCATGAGAAAGTTCTCCATACAGATGGCACAACCATGTCTGTCCAAAGGATTTGCTGATACAATGACCCAGCAGAATATAACCAAGGCCTTAGGCTACACACAGAATCTTTGTCTCACTCACTCTTTCATCCCTACAATGTGGTTTTCCAGTTTGCAGAATTTGTACCCTTCCTTCCTGCAGCCCGGAAAACCAGGCAGCACAAAATCCCTCCCTTCCTTTCTGCAGCCCGGAAAACTGGTTCTCGCGGTAAGCGCTTTGAACTTCGCGCATGTCACGTCATCTGTACACGTCATGACCGGGTCGCTTGCGGGGCAATGTTATGAATGGAATGGATGCCAGATGGCCTGTACAGCGTGGGAAAGTGGTCACCGCTCTGTTCTGGCAGGTTTGCTACTACATACGTGGCAGTTCTCACTTTACACTTCTTTTTTTTTCCTCTAAATCCAGGAATGAAGGGAATACTTGTGTTATAGGAATCTAGGAACAAAAGGAAGTAATGGTTCAGAGAAAAGTAGGGATGAGTTAACAAAGTCTTACCTTGGATAGAACTGGAGTCTGCACAGATGATGAGAACAAAGAGAAAGTGCCCCTAACCTGTCTGTATGGGAGGAAAGATTACCTAACAAACCTTCAATCGATTGTATCCATTGACATTACAGTGAAACTGTACATTTCCAAGTCACTTGTCCACACACCTGTTGGATCTTCATATTTGCCAGGCTTTTCGGTTCCCATGGCTGTTCTCAGGTAGTGCGATGTGCTAAGATAGGGATAGAATTTCTCATTTCCAGTCTTCAAGCCGGAGAATGTGTTCATCCGTGTACTTTCTGTGCTCCTTCCTGTCACCAAACAAAGACATTTGTTAAATTAAAAATCAGGCATCCCAAGCTTTGTCTGGATTTACAAAATTACTTATTTGATATCACAGGAAATCATACATAGATTTTGTAATGTACATTGAAAATTAAGTCAGTGTGCATGTCCATAAGTATGTGTGTGTCAGCGAGTGTGCGGACATGTATGCAGGCGTGTGTGTGTGTGTGTGTGTGTGTGTGTGTGTGTGTGTGTGTGTGTGTGTGTGTGTGTGTGTGTGTATGCGTGTGTGTGTGTATGTATGGGATGGTTATCAACGCAATTAACAAGGAAATGACAGATTTTTCACTTATGTCTGAGAAACAGCAGATGTTTTATTATAACGATTTTTGTTGTCATATTCTTTAAACCAAAAGGTTTTCATAGAACCTCTATACAAAAGACATCATGCCCTTCTGGTCCTTGGTGAACTGAACTTACCTACTCAGTCTTGCGTAGCGTTTCTACCCAGAATTCAATGGGGGTTTTATGCCGAGGGCTTTCTCCTTGTCTCCCATTTGTATACATTACTGTTGAACACAGTGGGAAAAATAATTATTTCTTAGGAAAGAATAAAATTTGAATGATGGCATAGGAGGCAGAGAAAAGAAAAGAGATGAAAGGAAAAACAAAAACAGAGTAAACAAGACGGACAGGAGGGATTGATAGACATAATGAAATGCAAACACAGAGAGAAAACAAACTGTACAGTGGTAGAGATGTATAGACAGAGACAGTGACGAATTCTTTATTTCTGAAAATAACTAATAAGCACTGGCCTCTCTTCCTAATCCAGTCCTCATCCTTAACAGTGTCAGTACTGTTTGTCTTTCCTTTTTTTCAGCTGTCTCATCTTTTCATCTCCTCACTGACATCATTCCCATGACGCTTGTCCAATCAACAGCCATATCCAAGTTTGTCCCAACACAACCCCAGCACTGTAGTCCACAGAGAGCAAACAATATCAAATCATGATCAGACAACCCCGCAGAGGAGACACTGCACTGCTGCTGGGTCACTTCAGTGGTGTTCAGGTATGCCTACTGTGATCCAACATATACAGCATGTTATCACCTATTTAACCCTCTATTAACGAAAAAAAAAAACAGTTGCTTAGTTTTGGAGCCAGCTGATCAGGTGTCCTACGTCTGTCCATGAACTTGATGCCAACTACTGTGACAGGAACTCAGCTTGGGCAAGGATATGGAGAGTTTTTTTTTTTTCTTTTCTGAAGCTATACTACATACTAAAACAATGTGAGAGAAAAACATTCCTATTGATACAATGATATCAGTGCTTATGCTGGCTTTTGGTTGTAAGCATGCACCTTATCTTCAGTGCAGAATTCTACACGGTCCTCAGACTCTCATGTCCTTTTCTTTCCCCTTGGCTGTCCTATTGTCTGTGCCACCTGTGTGGCATTGCACCACTCCCCTCTCATTCCAGTCTCTTGCCCACAGCCACAGCCTGGCCCTTAGCATCACAGCCCCGGCACTGGCAATCCACAGGGAGAAGTCAGTGTCTGGCTGTCATAAGGAAACCCACCAGAGGAGATACTGCACTGCTGCTGAGTCGTTTCAGAGCTATTCAGTGGTGCCTGTTTTGAACCAGGGATGCAGGATACCACCTACTTATCCCCGCTTGACACTAATTGCTTAGTTGTGGATCAAGTGTGAGTGAGCTCACTCTCCAGAGGGCACCATCACATCCATCCAACAACAATCCCCATGGATTTGGTAATACCAGA
>JADBJO010000009.1:586336-591336 GCA_016801955.1 Conus betulinus
TCAGTTTGTGTTATTGGCATCATTGAGTGTAGAAACATTAATTAGTTATTAAGAATCATGAAAAATGATAAAAGGTGAATCTGAATGTTATGTTCACATTAGGTCTTCCGTTTATAAGGTCTTCATTACCTAGCTTAGATTTTTCCAGCAGTTTTTGTCTTGTGTTTGTCAAAGTGTTTTGGGGTTTTGATTATTCCAGCTGTAGTTGCCTTGTATTTGCCAAGATAATTTTGGCTATGGAAGATAAACTCTAAGAAAAAATATTCAAGCAGGTACCCTTTTATAACCAAGTATATTTCATACTTTCCTTGATTGATTTCAGTGGGGGGAAAAGTATGTAAATAATTCATATTTTTCTGATTTCTTTTTCTTCTGTCTCATCCTCCGTGCTTCTTTGTTGTCATTACTCTCTTACTGCTCATTCCAGCTGCCCCATGCATGGCCATACACATGTTTGTTTCACCACAGCACCAGCACTACAATCTATAGGAACTATCATTATCAAGTTGTCTGGAGGCAACCCACCAGAAGAGGCTCAACACTGCAGCAGAATCACTTCAGTGGTAGTCACTGGTGCCTGTTCTTAGGCAACATATGAAGAACACCACCTACTAACTAACCCCCTTACTGACAACGATAACTGATTAATCATAGAACCAGTGTGAATGCGCTTCTGCCTTCAAAAGCACAGCAGCTATACATATGGCATGAAGGATAGCAGAATTTCATGATGATCAGTGAAGATGGGACTTCTGAAAATAATGCTGTGGCAAGGCTGTATGTGTTGCAGGGTACATCTTTTCCATGTGTAAAATATATCAGATATCATTTTAGGTCAAAAATATACAGACAGCTGCATTATATGTCAGAAAATGGTAACACTGTCTGATATGTATTCATAAAGTGGATGAAACTCATATGTGTGGTTTTTAATCTTCCCATTTGAGCCCATAGCACACTCAACTCTCAGCAGAGTTCTGCTGGGGCTGGACAATCAGAAAAATATATCATAAATGCATGCATCTGAAGTGACTGGAACCTATCACCTTCCAGCATGAAAACCTGCAACTCTAACCATAGGACTGGAGCACCTAGTCATTTACTCAAGACATAATTACCACACTTGAATCATTGCTCTCAGTCTCATCTGGTTTCCAACCTGCCACTTGACATTCCAACACATGCCACCTCTCTCTGTGTGTGTGTGTGTGTGTGTGTGTGTGTGTGTGTGTGTGTGTGTGCATGTGTGTGTGTGTGTGTGTGTGTGTGTGTGTGTGTGTGTGTGTGTGTGTGTGTGTGTGTGTGTGTAAGGGAGAAAGAAAGGCCTATGAACCCATATAGTTTTATCTGTTTTATGCATATCTGTCTATCTTAGTATCTATCTATCTACCTGCTTATCTGTCTGTCTGTTCATCTATCTGTCTATTTGTCTATTTTCATCAATCTTTCAAGAGATATGCTTCAGATTATAACACACACACACACACACACACACACACACACACACACACACACACACACACACACACACACACACACACACACACATTTTTCATAAGAGTAAAGCGCCATATTACTGAAATTTAGTACATATTACAAAACTGTGGTGTAATTTACTCTTAGAAAATGTGCCAATAAATTGCTTTTGTTGTCTAAATTGCATTTTCACAAGAAATGCTGTCAGTTTCAAAAAGTGTCACCCTTTACTTATTATTCTAGTCTGTTCAGTTGTAAATAATCTTGAAAGGTCTTCAATCTGGAATACAAAAAACTTTCCTTTCAAGAAGCTGTTGGGAGCAATAAAGTTTTTCAAACTGTTGGGGAAATTCTCTGTTCTCATGAGAAAAATACTTGATCATGTGTATATGTTTGTGTCAGTACATGTGCATATCAGTGCATGTATGTGCTTGTATGTCTTCACAGATGGGATACAGTGGACACCAAAAATGGCATGATGACCAGGAATGGGTTGTACAAGGCTTTGGCACTGACAGCTTTGGGCACAGCAAGGAAAGCCTATCAATGACAAACTGTTAGAAACTTTTTCTGGACAAGGTGACAAACAAATGGACAAAAATTGCCAGTGTTTGTTTCATGATAGGTCTTTCTTGCTACTCTTTACTCCTTCCGTAAATCTATGACAAGCATCAGTTACAAAAGTGATTTTATCTCACTAGAATGATACTGGTCACGTTCTTTTTCTTGTCAAATTAAATGACAAAGCGCCAATGCAAACGCATGCTGCTCACATACAGACAACACACACACACACACACACACAGACACACACACACACACACACACACACACACACACACACACACACACACACACACACACACACACACACACTGAGAGATAGAGAGAGAGGAGAGAGAAGGGGAGGGTAATAAGGGAATAATACATGATCAGAATATGAACATCTCGAAAAACTTGTTTTACTGTTATGTGTCTGTGATCAAGTAGCGCTACCCTCTCCCACCTCCAGTGTATTTGAAATGTAAACTGTAATCTGTTCGACAGATAATTATTTGTGGGTTTTGAATGTATAATGGGGTTATGAAATTGCAACTTTTTTTTCGTTTTTACTATGACTCCTTACTTTTAGTACCACAATGTAGGAGATCTTGCATATGATGTTGAACCAGTCATTATGGTGGTTGATAAACTAAATGTTCTGTTTCTGTTATCTTTTGTGCATAGATTAATAAACTCTCTCTCTCTCTCTCTCTCTCTCTCTCTCTCTCTCTCTCTCTCTTGTGTATTTATATGTTTATACATCATTTAACATATTTTTTGCCATAAAAACGTAATTTAACCAATAACAACTGCACTGTGGTAAAATTTAGGACAACATGTGTGACATCAAAAAACAAAATGATTAAAACAGTAATAACAAACAAGATGAAAAAGAAAAGACATGAAAAGGGAGGAGAAAAAAGGCAAAAGATGTGTAATTCTACTAGAAGAGCACACAGTAGAACGCAGACCTCCATTAGGATTGAGCAGAGCTTTCTGTATCTGCAATTTATCTGGAGCTGCCCCACAATTAAATGAGCTTGTTCTTGAGCCACAGTCCCATTTTTCCATTAACTTTCTTGAAAAAAGAAAAGCAAAAAAAAAAAAAATAATAAATAAAAGAAAAATTCAATCATTTTTGTGTAGTTTTGCAGATGCAGGTGAAAACATGATGTCATTTGTAGAAGTAACAGAATTAACTCAATCCCCCCCACCCCCCCCCCCCACCCCCTCCTCTCTGTTTTTCTCCTCCCCACACCCACTGCTCTCTCTCTCTCTCTCTCTCTCTCTCTCTCTCTCTCTCTCTCTCTCTCTCTCTCTCTCTCTCTCTCTCTCTCTCTCTCTCTCTCTCTCTCTCTCTCTCTCTCTCTTTCTTGTCACTCTGTCTTTGTGTGTCTCTCTGTGTGTCTGTCTGTCTCTGTCTCTCTTTCTCTGTCTGTCTGTCTGTCCATCTGTCTGTCTGCCTTTGTGTCTGTCTCTCTGTCTCTCTCTCTCTCTTTGTCTTTCTGACTCTCTCTGTCTGTCTGTCTATTTATCTGTTTATCTCTCCCTCTCACTCCCTTTGTTGTTCTCTCTCCCTGTTTTCTCTCTCCCCCTATCCCTCCCCCCTTTCTTTCTCTCTCTCTTGTATACAAACACATATGAAACAAAGAACAAGGAAGAATGAATGGATGGAAGATTAAATTTTCTTTTCCATTTGCTATTCTTTTCCATTTTCTTCGTATGTTAAGGTTCATACTTTTTTTTATACTTTTTTTTTTTTAAAACAGATGTCTTTGCTTTCATGTGTGTGTGTGTGTGTGTGTGTGTGTGTGTGTGTGTGTGTGTGTGTGTGTGTGTGTGTAGCCCTGCATGTGTGTATGAAATATACATTTGTATGAGACTAAGTTGATATATATGTGTGTGTGTGTATATATATATATATATATATATATATATATATATATATATAATAATTGATGAAATTGTGTTGCAGAGCTTCCTAAGCCGAAGTTAGGAGACTTGTCTGAATTGAAAGCAACTAGTGTGCGACTTCGGTGTGACCATCACTCCAGTGTTCTTGGCTTCAGTTTATCTGATTTGCACAGTCTAGATTCTGTTGAGGTGGACTTAGTGCCTGAAAAGAAAGGATTGATTCTAAAGCATGTGGAATATGATGTAAGCAGTCAGAGGTTCAAGACATCTGTACGCAGGCGCTACAATGACTTTTTGGCACTGTTTGACATGATTGTCATACGGTTCCCATACAGACTTCTCTCCCAAGGACCCCCTAAAAAGATGCTTGGAGGTAAGATGTGTTGACAGTATGAACATGTATGTCTGTTCATTGGTAAGTAAAAACTGTTTATGGGTTGTTTACTAAATGCTGTGTTAAACTTCCCCCACATCCCCTGTCCGCTTTATGCAGCTCTGATCCACATTGCCCTACCCCAGTATTTCTCTATTGACAGACAATTCCTCCTCCTTTCAGCACACACACACGCACGCACACACACACACACACACACACACACACACACACACACACACAGGCATACAGACACATTCATGCATGCACACACAGAGGTGTGTACATGCACATACACACATACATACACACACACACACATATACACACACACACACACACACACACACACACACACACACACACACACACACACACACACACACACACATTTACAGACATGCTTAAATGCAAAAAAACATCCCACTCAACTCCATTCCATCACAGAGGAAAAAAAAAACAAAATCCTCAAATGTTTCAAAGATAAAAATAGAAACTGTAACAAATTGTTTTTAAAAATACAGATTCTTTATAAATGGGTAAACAGACTCATTGGGTTTGATTACCATGTGTAACTTTGAATGTCTTTGTGTATGTTGTGACTTTGTATGATGACTTGTGAGTTGATTTTTAACGTGGTGACAGCCCTGATGTGGCCCTTTGCGGTCAGCTGGGCTATAAGCAACATTACCTT
>JADBJO010000009.1:596336-616336 GCA_016801955.1 Conus betulinus
AAGGGTAATATTAAGAAAACATTGGGGATGGCTTAAAGTTAAGATATTGTGTGAAGTGAGAAAAAATTTTGCTAAAAAAAATCTTTTTTCTCGGTCTTTTCAGGGTTTTGAAAAGCAAAAGGGCACTAAGTTACACTTTTAACCTTTAGCAGAGGACGTTATTGACTTCACAGACCTGATCATGCAGGTTGCCCAAGACCCACATATTTTGTAGAGGCTTTTTCATGCTTGTCCCTATTGCTTATCCCTATTCAGTTCACATGGGTCTTGTAAGACTCACACCTGATAAAGAGCGGTTCAGCAGCTTATTCCTTACCCAGTGGCATGGGTCATGTGCAACCCACTAAAATGTATGGGTCCTGGGGGAAACATGACTGATTACGCTGATAACTGACTGTGCCCATATATGAAATTTCAGTGACCAATGGTTGTTAAGATCATTGACAAACTCCGATGATTTCGTGAGCATAGCTCTATCCATTCATTGGATATGATGTTTTTATTGAGTCACTGGGTCATGGAAGACCCAGGAAGCACGCTAAGTCACTGTTCCCACTTGTATGTTTTTTCTCTACCATGGATGTAGTGATATCATGAAAGGCCTTAAGAAGGGATACTCTTTGCTGTAAAAGAAATGCTCCCCAAATCCATGAAAAAGTAATCATTGTCATATCAATTAGTGATTATGAAAAGGACATTCTTGTTTAACTGGAACAAGAACTACGAAACTCCACCAAAAACTTGGCATAGGTATGAAAAAAAGAGGGTCCTTTGTGACTGAGAATGTTGTGGTTTTCGTACCTGAATGCTGAAACATGCTGTAATTGTTTTTTTTTTTCAACTCAGATGTTTTTGTAGACTCTCAGTAATGTGTGTGTGTGTGTGTGTGAGTGTGAGTGTACATGCGTGTGTGTGTGTGAGTGTGTGTGTGTGTGTGTGTGTGTGTGTGTGTGTGTGTGTGTGTGTGTGTGTGTGTGTGTAAGTACAAATGCGAACACATGGATGTATATATTTCACATATATCTGCTAGCTTTTATAAATGCTAGAGTGAGATCTGTTAAACTTTCAGCATACTACGTATTCTGTTGCCAGGCTATTGACATGGAGGACAGTGTGGTTGAACAGTTGTCTTTCTTCTTAGACATTCTTCATGCATACAAGGTAATGTGCTGAATGTTGTCCCTGTTGGAATTATTAGATTTAAGATGTGTTTATGAGAGAAGTAGCTGAAGTTTGGGTTCTGTTGCTATGTTGTTGTTGTTGTCCTACCCTGGCTGAAAGACTCCAGGGATCATCCAAACAGCCAAGTACTTGAACACTATGGTACAACTGCATCAGCTGGGGATGAGAACATTACGTGTATGACCGTTTTTGATTACACTGCCATGTGGGCAGCCTCACTCCGACTTCAGGGGATTTGGAGACTGATAATGTTATGCTAGGAGCTTGTCACAACTGAAGACAGTCCCCACATAACTATGCAGAGGATAACAATTTTGATGTAGCCTTGGTGTTCTAGCCTATGTCAATTGGCCTGACACAGCCTTAAGCCAAGGCGGAGCTTGGGTTCTTATTTGTTGATGCCTTTTTTCTTTTACTTAAAAAACAAAATCACTAAACTTTAATGCTGTAATTCAGATGACAAAGCTAACTGAACAAAGATAAACCATGTGGTAAGAAGACAAGTTCCATTTGCTTCAAGGATTTGTTCATATTCCTTTGTCCATATTTAGTATTATGGTAGAAAACTGAGAGAAAAAAAGACTGGGGGGTGGGTGTGGGGTCAGCTAAGGATGAATAGAGAGGGGGATGGGGGATGTTTGAGGGAGAGAGTGAAGAATAGGGGGGTGGGGGACATGTTAGATCGAAGAAGGCATAAGAAATGTGTAGATTTGAAGATGAAAGATAATACATTTTTTCTAAGATAGCAGCAGCATTACAGCATTTAGATCTGTCAGTCATAAAGAATGATCCTTTTGTTGACATGAATCTGTCCATGTTTCTTAAATGTGTATAAGAAAACCTATGGTGTTCTTCATTGTATTTACTGGTACGAATAAATCTAAGTTTTAACTTGATTGGACATACCTGTATGTATCATTTTAGCTTTTCTGCCTGTTTTACAGGATCTGTGTGATCGCCATGAGAAAGGGCTGCTTGGAGAAACACCAGCGTGCCATACAGAAGATGGGTCAGTACAAAAAGAAAAAGATGTCAGCCACAGTGCAGTCAGGGACAGGAGAGGTACGGCAATGCCCAAGAGGAGAAAGAAAGTAAACCTCTTCAAGAGTCTGTTGATAACTTTAATTATCACCAGCTGTCATCTCCATTGTAGAGTCTTTCAAAGGAAGCTGAAATTAAGGAATGAATGTGAAAAGAAAGTGTTATTTGTATATGTTTGGCAGAATCAGGATCTGTCCTTTCAAAAGGCTGCTGTTTCTGTGTTTGTATATATTTGGCAAAATGAACAATCAATCATTCTCCTTTTTTTCTTAGATCTTCCAAATATGAGTTGTCGGTGTGTTTGTACAGAACATTAATAAAATAGATTAATAGCAGTAACAGCAGATGTACCTACAGGGACGAAGTGGCAATAATGGCAGTATTTGTGTGAGGAGCAGCAGCAGCTGTGGCAGAATAGTGATGGTAGTGGTAGAACCCACAGTAGAAACAGCAGAGCAGAAAACCTGTGGCAGCAACGTTAAGTAGAAGCAACAGCGACAGCAACAGAAGTAGCAATGTTGGGGCTAGTTTTGGTAAGAAGAGTAATAAATTTTTTACATGTTAGTTTGTTTCTAATTATGTTATATACATAACAGGTTAGGTTGTTTCTAATTATGTTATATACATAAATGTTTTTATTATTTAGTAGTGTTTATGTGGAGGGGAATTTTGCACCAACATGACATCAAAACAGCTGCACACACAGGTATTTAAGTGTGTGTGATCTTCAGTCTTCAGCTTATGTTAGACTTGAACATTCAAAGTGCAAACACTCTGCAAATTAGAGCAATTCACCTTAATTTATGAGAGCTTTATCACTGGGGCTACCCTGTGCGATAATGGTGACAGCACTGAACCAAGAAGCCTGCAAGCGCTCGCTCACTCTGCTCACAGGGCACACATTGTGTGTGTAGACAACAAAATGTACACCTCAGTGGTGTAGACATTGCTCTACTATTCAGCCAACCCCCCTGCCTTCCTCTCCCCCACTTCTCTTAAGTGTCTTGCTGCCCATCTCTCTCACCCAGAGCCTTCTTTGCTCCCCTCTTCTCCCTTGCTGCGGTCAGCTTTTGGAACTGTCATGTTCTTTACCTCTCTTTCATCCCCCCCCCCCTCTTCTCCCCACATTATCCCTCCTCCCCCTTTTCCTTCAGTCATTTTTTGCTGCCAGCTGGTATTGTGGTGAGTCCCAACTCCTTCCACCCCATGCTCCTGTATCTGCCCCTCACCCCACCTCTCACTTCTTCCTTCCACCAAGTAATGTTTTTTGCCTCCCATGCTCTCCCTCTCCCTCCATGTCCACCTCTTTTACCATCAGTGTAGTCTTTACTGCAAGTTTGGGAATCTGTACTGCTGTTGCTTGTGCTACAGTATCATAAAGGAGAGATAGACAAATAGAGAGAGACAGAAGGGCTGGAGTGGGGGGGGGGAAGGAGCAGCGATGCATTGGGAGGGGAGAGGTTTATTGACTTGGCAAATCCAGGTTGAAATTGTCGTGTACTAAGTACTACATTGCTGGTGCATTTAACCATATTTTCAATACCAGAAGCACTTGATGGTTTGACAGCATATTTTTGTTGGTCTTGTAGTTTACTCCAGAAAACTGGAAGTAGCATGAATCATGTGTTGTTTTTTTATTGCAATGAAAGGGTTTAAATGTTTACCTCTTTCAATTCTTCATAACTTATTAGACAGACATTATTGAATTAGCTTGGTGCTATGAAACAATTGAATTAGTTTGTTATCATGAAAGACTTGACCAAGAATCCCAAAATGAAAACAAATGAGCAAGATAAAGTTTCCTGTTACTCTAAATTCAAGTCAGTTTGTTTATAGTCCAGCTGACCAATGAGGGTACAATCATGGCTTGTGAGTCTAAGAAGCTGTCAGGGATATAGATTTAACTGATTTTGAGAAGAAGACACTATTGTTGTCGTACAGTCCATTTATTTGCAGATAACAAAATAAAGTCTTCTATGCCATTGGTTAGATTTTGCTACACTGTGTTTTAAATTGAAGTGAAGTATGATTTTTCTGGTTTTCAGGGTGTTGTTGAACAGTTAGAGCAGAGAATTCTTGAGGTAAGTTGAACAGCTGTTTAGTGTGAAAGGAAGTGGGTTGCAGAAACAGAGAGAGATGAATGAATGCAAACATATTTGGGGGGTCATGTGTCTCAATATTGCTCTGTGCAACTACTATCTGTCTGCAAGTCTGTGTGCATGTCTTACTGCCTATCTGTATTATGTTTGTCCATCTTAGTAATCTGAGTGTGTAAAGAGATTTTATCTTAATTCTGCAAACAACACAAACAAGAGTCCCAGAGCTTTTGATTGTTTTGAAGTATTGGAGGGGTGTAATCACAGAGTGCTGGTGAAAATGAGATAATTTTGTAGGTTAGGGATCAAAGTCATTTTATTTCAGGTGCAGGTTTATTAGTGAGTAAAAAAGGTGTTGGTTACAGATTGGTTAAAAGGATGAAAATTCTTGTGTTATAAAAATATTACTGAAGAAAAAAAAAACAAACAACAACTTTCACAGCTCCTATGTGACAAAACATATTCTTTCTTTCTTCCTTCTGTTTTACGTAGGCTGATACTCCTGCGGACACTGCCTGTATAGACAGGCAGTGGAGTTTTGTGTGTATGACCGTTTTTTTATCCCACCATTAAGGCAGCCATACTCCATCTTCAGGGAAACAAAATATATGAGTTCTTCACGTTATCCCAGACCTTCACTGCCTGAAGGAAGGGTATTTTCAGGAAAGATAGTCTGAAAAATGTAAGTACGTAAAGTTGTGTTGAGGCATAGGTTTGGCAGGCAGAAGGTAGGGAGAGGGGGCTCTGCTGAACTCATCCTTTGCCACATATAGTAGTCATTTTCAAATGTGAAAAATTTAACTTGGGTTCCCTTGACTTACCTGTTGCAGACTGACTCACCTCAGCTACTTTAGTCTAGACAGCTGGCCTAATCGGTTAGGCATCAGACTTTTGTCCCATGATCTGATATCTGAATCTGTATGGAGACAGCCAGGATGGGAGAATTTTCTCTTTGGAGTTAATAGAAGTGCAAACTCCAGCCCTTTTTAGATGAGACTTTAAACTGAGCTCTGTGCGTGAATGCATGCATGAAAAATCTTGAAGTTTAAATCCTACTCCAGGTTTGGAAAAGACCAGGGCCGTTGTTTGCTGGTTGGTTAGATGGGGACAAACACATGCAGATTGGTGTCATACTCAGGCATCATCATTAATGATTAAGGAAAGAATGTAGCTGCCGTAATGGTGGAATTAAAATAATTACATACACATCTCATCATGGGTGAACCTGGAGTTCTACTCAGAACAAAGAAAAAAAGAAAGAGGTGTGTTGAAATGACTGCAACATTACTTGTTAACAAGTGAAGTCAGTATTGACTGGCTCTTGGAACTTAATACAGCCAGTCAAGACTGGCAATGGAAGGCTCTTCAGTTCCAAAGGTTTGTCTTTTTTTTTTTCTTTTTTAGCTCTGATCACAAAGTGCGTTTACGTTTACTGACCAATATTTGCTAAATGAGTACACCTTGTCAAAATACCACACTTGATTTTTTTAAAAAGTTCAGGTCAACGATCTTTCTCTTTCCAGGCACCTGCTCTGTGGAATGGTCTGTCTTCTTCTCTGCGTAATATGGACTCTTTAAAGACTTTTGAAACCTTCCTAAAGACGCATCTTTCCCCCCGTAGTGATTAACGATATCCACTTACCTCTGTGCATGAGTCTGCTTATTTTAATGCGCTCGTGTGTCTTTCTGCATGTGTGTGGATTTTGTTTTTCATGTGTGTGTGTGTGTGGTGCACGCGTGTGCGCGTGTTTGTGTGTATGTGTGTGTGTGTGTGTGTGTGTGTGTGTGTGTGTGTGTGTGTGTGTGTGTGTGTGTGCTTTGAGTTAGAATGTTTCTGTAATATGCGCTTTGGGCTCTCGCGAGGTAAAAGTGCTTTATAATACCCTTTTACATTACATTACATATTAATGGTGTTGGTGGACCAACAATCTAAACTGTGGAATCCAGTACTTTGTCTGTTTCTGACTATTTTTAATATCAGTACAGGCAGTCTGTTCATAATTGCAAAATGTTAGATGTTTTGCTTGTAAAAATTGATAATCCTTGACTCATTCATAACAGCATTTGGCAATTTATCACATTTTTTTTCCTTCTGTAGATAGTAGTACATACAGGTTGATATCTGAAAAGATTGATGTATGTTGGTATTGCAGCAAGAAGGAGAGATTGCCAACATGGAGAACCGCAACTACTTCTCCCTCCACTGCCTGCAAATGGAGACACAGCTGGTGTACGCACACCTGGACATTTTTTATAACGTCTTGAGTCGCATGGCAGAAATCGAAGCACATGCTAAAGAACAGGTAACTGCATATGTGATTGACAGATTAAAAAAGGAAGAATAATGGCAATATTGAAACAGTAATACTTTATTTGGTAGAATCTGTGAGGGACAGTTCTGTAAAAATTACTCAAAATTTTGAGGGATCTTTACAAGACAGCATATTACAGTCTGATCAGACCAGCAAAAATGTATAGACTATTTGAAAAAAAATGACATAGAAACGACATTTTTTTTTTTTTTCTGAGCGTGTTAATGAAGACATACTGGTGATCTAATGTCCCAAATTTATGATCAGAGTGGTCACACTTTATCATTAGGGTCTTAAGCATGAACAATCTTTTGAAGCTTTTGCGGTGGCATGCTCAAAATACTGAAAGCATCCTTGCCTTCATCTCCCGTCTTGTCTATCTTACATGCCACCTTACTCCCAATCTAGTTATGTCCCTTTGTTTAGAAGCAAATCAAGCATAACCATCTAGCTGAGCCGTAGGTACACATCATGATCTTTCATGTTTGGTATTCTTTTGTATGCCTGTTGTTTTAGTTCTAATCATGAAAGTTGATTGTTTCATCATTTCAATTTCAACCAATTGCTACGCCATAATCAGTTAGGATTAAACTTCCAGTTTCATTTTAAATGTGGCTCCATGCTATGTTTCACATAATCTTCAATAAATCAGTTTCAGTAGTTGTCTGTATGTGTTCGTGAGTTTATAAGATTCCATACATGACCGAATAAAATAAACATATGTTGTAGATGTCGAAGACGTGGGGCGACTTGAGGCCGATTGTGGAGACATTGCTGTCTCAGGATAGTGCTCCCTCATTTCCAGCTTGAAAGAGCTTCCATCAGCTTCTGACAAATGCGGCAGCAAGGGAATCATTGTCTTTGAAACACTTTTGAGCAACAATATTTTTTGTCTTTGTTTTTAGAGGTTTTATTTTTGTTTTTTTTTTAGTTTACCTGTATCATCATCTCTTCCCCCCCCCCCCCCCCCCCCCCCCCCCCCCCCCCCCCCCCCCCCCTCCACACAGGCATTCTCTTTCTCTGTCTGTCATTTTCTTTTCCTGTCCCTCATTTCTCTCACTCTCATTCACTCTCTGTCTGTCATTACCCCATCATATTCTCTCTCTCTCTCTCTCTCCTCTCCCCCCCCCCCCCCCCTCCCCCCATCTTTCTCTCTTTCTTTGGCTGTTTATCTGCCTCTTTCCATCTCTTTGTCTCTTGCTCTGTCTCAGTTAGCAAATGTGCAGAGTGTTGATTTAAGCAGTATTTTTTCTTCTGATCTTTACGTGTCTTTATACAGTCACAGTGCCATAAGATGCTCCATCTCTGACAGTTCTGTGTATTCATGTTTTTGGCCCTATGTGTATATGGTTTCCAGTGTGAATGCACATGTTCACTGCTTGTTGTCATCTGCATCCTGCTGCAGGTGAGAGCTGATTATTGTTGGATGCAACAGTTATACCACTAAGTGCCTAAGACTGCTGGAGCTTTCTTAGATTTTAAGACTGTTGAACTTAATGAGGTTTTATTTATAACCCTGAATAAAAATGTCAGTTTTTCAATGTGGCATTTTTAACATTTTATGCTTCTCTCCGTGGTTTTGTATACAAATATGTGTCAAATTTCCAATAGCTGGAATTAATGTGTATTTTTGTCACCTGTATTTAAATGCAGATGAAAAAAAAAAAAAGTGTCAACAACAGCAACAGCATAAAGTAAACTTCATCAAGAAATGTATATTTTGAAAGCTAAACTAGAAAGTTTGGAGAATTTAGAGTGGTTGAAAATGTTTGAAGGCAATGATCTTAATGAATCAACATTTTTTTTCAATAGCAAATATTGTGCACTTTCTTGCAACTTGCTATATCTGACCACAGTATTATTTTGTAACTGTTTGTATCTGCATGGCAGTAAGTTGATAACTTTTGATAGCAGTATTTTGAAGTACTTTGTTTCCTTCATCATAATGATAAGGTGATAACATTTTGGAGCAATGTTTTTGTATTTGTTCTTAGAAATCACCAGGAAAGAATCTTCAAGAAACTGTTATCACATGAAAGATGTTTTGAAGTCTGTTATATGATGTTCTTTCAGTACTGACAGTCATAGTTGTTTTATAACGTGGAACTGAAATATCCCCTGGAAATACTGACAGTCTTGACCATTTCATAAATCTGGAGGTATTACACAAAAAACGGAAATACTGATAGTCAGAAATGTTTTTTGTATATCTGGAGTTAGAAATAAACCCTGGAAATATAACTAGTCATAATTATTGAATATACCTAAAGATCAAACAAACACTCATGTAATGTTATACATGTGTGCATGCTTTGTGTATATTTGGAATGGTAACAGGTGTGCTTTATTTAACAATACTCAAACGGTTATTGATTGAAACTTTTTACATTCCTACAGCTGGAGATACCATGCCATGCTCATGATGATACTGTATTGATTGCTTAAGTATATAACCAGAAACAGGTTTATAACACTCACATGTTCACTTTGTTTCTTGGCATTCATTTGACTGGTTCAGCTGAAGGCATGATTTTTACCTCCCCTTGCAATTTTGGATCAACCTTTTCTTGTAGTCTTCTTCTTCTGCGTACGCAGGCTGATACTCCTGCAGACACTCTCTATATGGACATACAAGTATTAATCCCATCTACCCAACAAAGTGGAGAGTTTTTGTGTGCATGACTGTTTTTTATCCGGCCATTAAGGCAGCCATACTCCATCTTTGGGGAAGGTGCATGCTATGTGTAACGTGTCATCTATACCAACGGCCAAAGTGGGCCTTCTCTTCCGAATGTTGGTGATGGGATTTTATGTGTGTGCAAGATGTTATGTGAGCATTCACACATGGAACCTCAGCGTATAGTCTATTTGAAGGACTGTATGGGAAAGTCAGAACTTATGTTAAATCCGAGGGAAAAATCCCCCTGTACCGAAACAGCCCGACAGAGATATGAACCGGCAACCCTTGGATTATGAGTATGGTGCTACCAATTGAGCTATTCCGGCCCCTCTTTTGTATTTAGATATGGAAAGTATTGATTTTATTACAAACATTGAAAAAAAATGTTATCATCATCTTTTTTTTACTAGCAGCAGGAAGAATTGAATATGTGCTTCATTTATAAATGAAAAGAAGATGAAAAATGTTGAGAGGATTAATTAATTCTTGCCTTTTTAACCAAATTAAATCTGTATGTCTTATAACTTCTATTGAACATAATTCATTTGAGATGCATTCAGAAATCCCCTATCCTGCCAAGTTTGTGAACAATATTAGGAATGGAACTGAATCGTCTTAGCTGAAATTAACATATGAGACTCCACACCATGGAGCTCCAAATTGTCCAATTTAAGGTCATAATATGAATAAAAACTTCAGAAGTCTCTTCCTATTGATACTACAATATGGGACTTTAGGTATCTGGGTTTTAGGAGTGTAAAGTTATAGACTCCTAAAATTTGTTAGCTGGAGATCAAATGCTTTGAGGAATGGGGGCCTCAAAGATTAGCTGACCATACATTCAGGACATCTTCAGGACAGCAGCCATTACAGAACTTGTTTTTAAAGGTGAGAAATAGACTTCCAGCTACAAGATGATGAAGATTACAGATTCTGTGAATGCAGAAAAGACCATGACACAAACGGATGAAAATTAGGCCAGTAGCTTCTCTGCACACGCTGTACAAACATATCTGTGACATGTACTTTTCAGTGTGCTGGGTCACATATTCCCATGGATCCTCAGGAGAGGCTAGTCAACTGTAGTTTATTTCATTTATTTTCTTGTTTTCATGTGTCAGGATTTCTTCTCTGGGTTGTTTTGATAGCTATGAACACCTTCAGTGTATTTGTGTACCTCAATAGTTATAAAATTCAACCACAGACTGTCTTAAGAGTTTGGCTTTTTATTTTAGTCATATGATGCATTATAACAACAGAAAAAAGAGCAGTCATATACACAAAGCAAGGAAAGGTAAATGCTATCAGTTTGTGCTCATTGTGTTTTAAACAAAATGAGAGTATGAAAAACAAGGCAACGTGAATCCTTGGAAGGAAATGAGAGTATGTTTAACAAGACAACATGAATCCCAATTAAATCACCTTGTTCTGAATAAGCATTAAAATCCTGATTAGAATTAGCTTGATTAATAAAATGTTATAAAAGATAGGACAATAAACTCCCCATCTACCGATAAATCACTTTAGTTTTTGTGTAAAAGTGTATGCTCAGTTGTGTGTGTATACATTTTTGTAAACCATTACAAGTGGGGTACCCGTCAAGACAAAATATACAAACAGGATAAAAAAAGGAACTAATGAAATGATATATCTGGGCCCAAATGATGAATAAATGAACTATTGGTTGTGTGTTTATTTTCTCAATTTATATTAGATGTCTCACCCCCTCAAATCCCCCCCCCCCTTTTTTTTTTTTTTGCTTTACATCAACTTATGTACAGTGTGTGTGTGTGTGTGTGTGTGTGTGTGTGTGTGTGTGTGTGTGTGTGTGCAATCTTAATTAATTTGACTGGTCTCAGTCAGCATGTGTGTGTGTGTGTGAGAGAGAGAGAGGGAGAGATCTTTTTGATAATTTAATAACAAAATGCTGAATGGAACTTTATTAAGGTTTATAACATTTTTTTGTGTGTGTGAGAATTTATTTCAACTCCTTACTCACATATTTCTTTAACTGTAGATTTTGTCCATTGTTATCTTTTTTTTTTTAATTCATCATTGTTTTCTTTACAGGTATATGTTGTTGAATTTGGACATGTGTTTTGTTACAGCCAATATTGATCATATACGCAGTTGCAAGAAAATATAACAGTGGTGGCTAGGTCAGGAGAAGGGCAGGCATTGGGAACTGGGAGGGGGAAAGATGTATTAGTGCTTTGTTGTTGTTGTCGTTGTACCCTGGCTAAAAGACTCCAGGGATCATCCAAACAGCCAAAGTACTTAATTCTATGGTAAAAATGCATCAGCTGGGGATGAGAACATTACATGTGTGACCGTTTTTTGATTACCCTGCCACATGGGCAGCCACACTCCGACTTCGGGGGATTTCGGAGACTGATAATGTTATGCTAGGAGCTTGTCACACAACTGAAGACAATCCCCGCATAACTGTTGCTGAGCATAACAACATTTCGATGTAGCCTCAGTGTTCTAGCCTGTGTCAATTGGTCTGACACAGCCTTAAGCCAAGACGGGTATTAGTGCTTTAATTTTTACATCTTTTTCTCTATCTCTAATGCCATCATACTTGAAAACTAGTCCTAGTCCTCGGGGGGGTAAAAAGGATGGCTGTCCTCACAAAATTTTCTTACCTTGTGTGTTGATTCAGAGCAATCTGTTCGGAGAGGGTTACCGTGAGCTAGTCATTGCTGAGGTTGGTCTCAGCAGTTGTTCTGACAAACTAGAAATGTTTGATTATCCTAGTGTAGCTGTTCCAGTTTTTATGTTGGTATATAGCCCGCCCAGTCAACCACCACACAGGCCCTTTTCAGGGATGGCTTCAGTCTAGCAAGTGGAACAATGAAATGGTTGATATTATTGCAGTCATTTGTGTTGTAGTGGTTTGTGGGGTAACGCTTAGACCACCTTTTTTTTCTTTATGCAAAATTAATGTCTTTCCGGAGGGATGTAGTTACCATTTTCTGACACCATTCTTTTAACTGGTGTGTATGTAGTTACCCATTTTCTGACACCATTCTTTTAACTGGTGTATGTGCATGTGTGTGTGTGTGTGTGTGTGTGTGTGTGTGTGTGTGTGTGTGTGTGTGTGTGTGCACGCTCATTATGTTTGATTTCATGTGAAAGTGAATTTTTCTACAAATTCTGTTTCTTTGGAAACAATTCTTGTCGGCATTGGTTCTTTGTGAGCACTGAGTGATGATGTTTGTTTCTTGGCTTATCTTCTCATCCAGAAGACAGCCATTCAGACCTCTCCTCAAAGTCTTGCATGAGACAAACTTAGTCATCTTTTCATTTGAGGTGTTTTCCCCCCTCGTGTTGGCCTCCAGATAATAACACACACACACACACACACACACACACACACACACACACACACACATTCACACACACACACACACACACACACACACACACACACACACATTCACACACACACACACACACACACACACACACACACACACACACACACACACACACACACACACACTTTGGATCGTTTTATCATCCACAGTTGAACACCTTTGTGTGTTACACAGCAATGGAGACAATCATTTTTGCACTGCTGCATTGATCAAATTATCAGTATTTTCTTGAACCCCAAATATTTGTAGTGTCGTTTTACATTCACAGCTACAGATTTTATGTGTGTGTATTATGCTACAATGCAGTAATGCTTTGTACTGCTGCACAAATGATATTATCACTGTTTTCTTGCCAAAAAAGAACAATGTTACCTCTACAGGGTCAGCTTATTTTGCTGTCATGACAGTGTTCCATTTGTACTTGAATGGCTGAAGTATACCCCTCAATTTTCATACAGAATATAAATCTACATCTTGTGTGCACATAGCCATATCAGTGTGTGTGTAAGAGAGAGAGAGAGAGAATTAGCATGTGAACAAATCATTTGGAAGTGTGCTTTTTAGTTTAGTTATGACAAAAAAACTTAAAGGAAGACACCATCTTTGGGATGGCAGTTGTGGATTTTTTGGTGTGAATTTTAAGAAAGACTCGGTGTAAAAAATGCTGGCCATTGTACTTGTATGTACTGTACTTGCAGAGATGTTTTTTTATTGGACTTTTTATATAACAAGGAGTCATTTCCACATTTGTGAATTTTTAAACAGACTTAATTTCTGAAATGGCGGCAATGGTGCTTGTTTGTACTTTACTTGTAGTTTTTTTTACTATCACACTTTTAGTTTGATAGTTAAAGTCAAGTGTACTCAGACATCTTCACTGATTTTTGTGTGCTAAAGTAATAAAAATTGATAGATTATCAATATGTGTGTGTGTGTGTGTGTGTGTGTGTGTGTGTGTGTGTGTGTGTGTGTGTGTGTGTGTGCGTGTTTAATTGAGATATGCCGAACAGTAAAATGACCAATATGGCATAAAGAAATAGACTTGCGGAATTATGTCTTTCTCTCAATCTTTCTTTCCTCTGCCTTGTTTACACACCATCTCTCTCTCTCTCTCTCTCTCTCTCTCTCTCTCTCTCTCTCTCTCTCTCTCTCTCTCTCTCTCTCTGTCACTCTCTGTCTCTCCTGCTCACCCTCTGAAAAAAGTCAAAACATTTGAATGGAACAACAACAACACAAAAAGACAAAAAGCACTAGATGGACAGCTACAGAATGGACAGCAAGTGTTGAAACTGAACCGTATGTACAGTGTTTCCTCACTGTCAGATCACAGAAAAAAAGTTGGCGTGTTATATACATTTTTACCAGCAACAAATGTGAAAATAAGTACCAGGAAGAAGACTTAGGCACCAAAGCCCAAGAACAGTAAAAGACAATAAAGAAAGACAAGAAGAAAAAAAGGATTCCACAGAAAAGAGGAAATCACCATCACACATCAGCATATGGGCAATTCGGAAATCTAGGGCTTTTTTGCTTTTTTGTTGTTTGTTTTGTTTCAAACTGGAAAAGCAGAACTCACAGCATGTTGGGTCTGGCCGAGCAACTAAAACGTTTACTTAAGGAATTAGTTGTCAGATTCCAGGTTTTTAGTTCCTGTACAACATGGGGACAGATTATTCCTGCCCCTTTCATTTTTGCTGATGGAGGCTGCCAAGGAATCCACTATTACCTCGTATGTGTGAGGAACCCTCTGTCAGACAGTAATACCAGCACGCCAGATGGTTGGGGGGACAAGGTGACCAACAACCAGACTGTCCGTTGCTGTGCAGTGAGCTGAAAATGAATAGAGGCCACTTGCACATCAGCCTTTTGACTTCCCCAAGAGAACACACCACTGAAAGAACATTCGAAGGAAAACATCCCATCTCTCTCTGTCTTTTGTCAGAGTATTAGATTGCCAGCCTTCATTCTTTTATCATGCAAGGCTGATTAACAAGCCGTTTCACTGGATGCAATATTACAATATCATTCAAACTGACTATTACCCTTTTTTGTGTTGTCTGTTGCGTCTAAGTACTTTTTATTTTTCGTTTGTTTTTGGATCTTCACTCACAGACTTAATTAAACATGTTCTTTTATTTCGGGTTCTTTCTGACTTACTTTTGTTAACTTATTTGTGAACATTATCTGAAGTCGAAGCCAAAGGTGGAGTTTTATGTCCTTTTGGCGGAGGCCCTTACGGACAAGATCTCCTCACCGACCAAAATCTGTACTTTTGGTGTTTGGCCATTGGCAGGAATCTTGAGCTTGGTTCTAGATGGGGGGCTGTCCCTTGTTCTGCTTTTCATCCCAGACTGGAGTATGGGTCCTCTTCTTTCGTCTGCCGAACTTCTGTTCAGACTCGCGGTTCTGGTTCTGTGTTAAACGGAGATGTCCACTTCGAAGAGTTGATCAGCTGACTGTGGAAGTAGGCTTTTTTCGCCTCTACCCCACACCCACCGCCCCTCTCCCCCCCCCCAAAGGCCTGTTTCCAGAGCTACCAGACAGCCTACTTAAATTCAAGCTGGTGGCGATGGTCCTGAGCCGCGTGAGGCCACCTGAAAGAGGCAGAACAGAAGTTGCCGGAGAGCTGCTGCACGAGACCCGGCTATGGTCCAACACTGACTACGGCCAAGACGGCAATTTTTCAGCCTAACCCCGACAGGGGTGCCCACCATGTCCTCCTGCACAGCATGGTATTCCAGGCCACGGTAATCACAGTCAGGCAGCCCTCCATCGCCTTTCTCTACAAACATGTGTGAAACACACATCCGTCAGTTTTTAATCCATCTATGGGCAAAAATAAAAAAAAAAGCATGCATGGAGTTATGGGTCTCATTAGTTAAATGAAAATAAGTGCATGAAAGCATATATTTATCCAAACTTCAGTCCAAAAATGACAATGAATGTTTGTGCAGCCACTACATCATTTTTTTTTTTTTTTTTTTTTTTTGCTTAGTCACTGACTCTAATTTCGTTAAGGTAAACAGCTACTTTCCGGTATCATGCCTGAATCAACACTCTTTTTCAAAGAATGCAAATGTATTGTCAATCATCCAATGATGACTGATCAAAACTAAAGCAGTCAATCATCAGTGATCAATCATTAAAACTAGCTGTCAATCATCAGCAATGATCAATCAGTCAAAACTAGTTGTCATGCATCTAGTGACCAATGAAAACTAGCTGTCAATCATCAGTGATGATCAATTAATCAACAATGGTCAACAATCATCAGGGATGATCAATGAAAACTAGCTGTCAGCCATCAGTGATGATCAATCTAACAATATACAGCTGCTGTCAATCATAAGCTGTGATGATCAGTAGAAACTACTTTCATCCTAGGTGATGATCAATCAAACAAACTAATCGTCAATCACTGTGATGATCAATCCATCAAACGTTTATTACAGTTATGCAACAGAACGAAGCTGTGATTCTTGACCTCTGAACAAATGGAATGAAAAAACCACTATACAGAAGCCACTCACAACATGAAAAGTGCACAGTGCAGCAACGCCATCTCGTTGTGTGTGTGTGTGTGTGTGTGTGTGTGTGTGTGTGTGTGTGTGTGTGTGTGTGTGTGTGTGTGTGTGTGTGTGTGTGCGTGCGTGCGTGAGTGCGTGCGTGCGTGTGTATGTTTTTATCATGTTCGTTTTCTTGTCTGTCAAAGACCTACAGATCAACGTGTGTTGCTTTTGTACTGTCATCTTTTCATTCCATTTCTGTGGTGGTAAGTAATACATTTTTTTATTCGCGTCATTTCAACTCTTTTTTTATTATTTTTTTTTTAATAACTGTCCTTTCAAACTAGTCAATTAACCAGCGTTCAACAGTCCATCTATCGAAACTAGCTGTCAATAATCCAATGATGATCAATCCAGTCGTCAAACTAGCTGTCAATCATCCAGTGACGATCAATCCAGTGTCCAATCAAGCTGCCAATCAATCATTCAGCAACGATCAATCCATCATCAACTGCGTGGCCAGCTGTCAAAACACAAAGCTTACACTGCTAGCTACACATCATTCTGACACTCACCCAGATTCAAGAAGGGCATCCGACCATGACACCGTCCTGCAGTAAGTAACAAACACATTCAGCGTCTCGTAGAGGTGTCCAAAAGACAAATGTCAAATGAAACCTCAGTGGATCATTACTGACTCTGCCAGATCATTTCATTCCTTTATTGATTTTTTTTTAAAGTTTTGTTCTCCCTTGTCCAACCTCTTCACCCTTTCCCCTGCCAACTTCCTGGTCCAAATGGGTCACTAAATAAATAAACAGATTAAAACAAAAAAATACCACAAGCTGCAGACGATCATATTTGCAAAACTATGCAGTATGTTACGAAAGCAAAACTGCCTTTGTGGTGCTCCTGTACTCAGGAAACAAAGACGTAAGCTTTCATGCAGCGAAAGCTCTGCAATAAGACTTCCCAATCATTACCCAGCCCCTTTAAAGCTTTGGTTTCATCTTTTAGTTTTGACGAACTTTATTCCAAACTTATTGTCAATCTGACATCCTAATGTAAAGAATTTTAAAGGTGTGCACAGACAAGTCTCACTGCAATGAACCAAAAGTGTACATTAAATAAAGACCAGCAACACAAAAATAAACAACATCACTAATGTAAAGAATTTTTAAAGGTGTGCACAGAGTCTCAGAGATGGCAAGAGCAGAGAGCAAGAGGTGGGAGGTGTACATTAAATAAGACCAGCAACACAAAAGAGAAACAACATCACAAAAAGGAAAGAAGAAAGAGAGGAGAGAGAAAAGAGAGAAAGAGAAGGGAGGGAGAGAACATGGGGGGGGGCAAAGAGAGAGAGAGAGAGAGAGAGAGAGAGAGAGAGAGAGAGAGAGAGAGAGAGAGAGAGAGACGAGAGAGGAGAGAGAGAGAGAGAGTCAGGAGAGAGAGAGAGTTTTTCTTATTTTTTTTCAGCGCATAGAGATCACTTAAACAAAACAAACATGCATATAGAGGCAAATAGAGAGAGAGAGAGAGAGAGAGAGAGAGAGAGAGAGAGAGAGAGAGGCTAAGTTAGTTTCTCTTATTTTGTTTTCACGGCGCATACTGATCACTTTAACAAAACAAACAATCTAATAAATAATAGTAATCGTATTAGTAATAATCATAACAATAACAATAAAAATAGTAATAGTAATGATAACAACAACAATAACAAAAACATTAATAACAGCAACAACAACAATAATGATAGTAGTAATGATGATGATAATAATAATGATAATAACGATGATGATGATGATTATAATTATGATAATAATGTCCAAGGAGGTGCATTCCCATTTCCAAACTCCTGCTGTGTATCAAAACAATTGTACCAACAATTTTATCAGGAATTACACCAATAGATTAAAATCACATCCCAGCTCCAAATGTTATAAAGACAACAACAAAGGAAAACAAGGTGACAAAAAGAGAAAAAAAAAAAACAAAACAAAACAAAACAAAAAGAAAGCTGAAAGGTTAGGAAAGACAGAAGATTAGGGAAGACTGGAAGTAAAAAAAAAAAGAACCAAAACAGCGGACCCCCACTCAAACTCCTCTTTCCATCACTCTCCCCCACCTTCTGGTCATGGTTGGACCTTTCCTAATTAAACCATTTGGGGAAATGTACAAGGCTTTGATCTAGACTTGAGTCTAACAACTCTGTCATTTACATAAACTTCTTCTTCTTCGCGAACGCCTTGGTCTACACCGTCAGTCCGGCCCTTGAGACGAATAGTGTCGATCGTTTTCTCCAGCTCTTGTAGATTGCCGTAAAGGATCGTCATTAGAGCTGTCTCTGTTGGCCACACCTCTCTCCTTGGCTGTTCATGTAATGGACATTTCTGGGGCACATGCTCCGCTGACTGTTCTTTCTACTCACAAGGACAGATGGGAGAAGGCACCACCTTGAGTTTTCGGCACAATTGACTGTTAAGTCTGTAGTGTCCGGTACGGAGCCTCACCAGGACACTTTGTTTCTCTTTTGGACAACAGATGATAATCATCCTTGGGTGTGCTGGGCGTTGTGGTAGTCCGGATAATGCTTCGCACCTCGCTATAGGTGATGCTGTTGTTAAGCTGCTTCCCTTGAGCGCCCTCCCTCGCCTTCCTTATGCAGGAATATCTTCTGAAGGGCAGCAAAGAGAACATCACACTGAACCCTGCGTCAAGGGGCAATAACATGCCCCATGAAACAAAAGATCAGGCTTCAGCATGGGTTGGTCTATTCTACCTTCTTGATGCATGTGAGACCCGAACCTTCAGAGCAGATCTGGAAAGAAGAATCTTGGCCATGGAAAACGAGGTGTCTTCGCAGGACACTATCCATCTGATATACTGATCATACCACCAATGGCCAATGGCGCCTGACCATTGAGCAGGTCATCAGACCACATGAAGATCTACTGGAAGAGCTAGGGAAAGAAAACTACTCTGGTAGCACCATGTAAACAGATCCAGTGGACTTGTTACTGTAGTCCTCCCGGGAACCGTTGTGGGGGGGGGAAGAGAGAGAGAGAGAGAGAGAGAGAGAGAGAGAGAGAGAGAGAGAGAGAGAGAGAGAGAGAGAGAGAGAGAGAGAGAGAGAGAGAGAGAGAGAGAGAGAGAGAGAGAAAATGCGGACTGACAACACGGATGATAGGACAGGGACACCATCTGCAAATACTGCAGTGCCTTACCGCACAACCAACAGAGCTTGAGAAATCTGGTGAACAGTTCTACGGTGTGATACCACATGATGACTCTCTCTCTCTCTCTCTCTCTCTCTCTCTCTCTCTCTCTCTCTCTCTCTCTCTCTCTCTCTCTCTCTCTGAAGGATAAAAAAAGAAAGATGTAAGAACATAATATAACAAAAAATAAGTAGCCAAGAATAAGAAACACTAAAGAAGACGAGATAAAGAAATGTTACCATGAATGATAATAAATATTAAAACAAAACAATAACAACAAAAGAAACACACATTTAAATCTCTGGTCGTGGAATCAAACGAAATGTAAGGGAAGTTACATGCTTACAAGGAATAATACAACAAACGGTAGCAGTCAGTTTGATTATACTTTGAAATTGTTGCTGACTCGTTTTATATTTCTGTACATTTGACATGTCTGTTTTTGGACATTCTCTGTCTCTGTCTCTGTCTCTCTCTCCCCCCCCCCTCTCTCTCTCTCTCTCTCTTTCTCTCTCTCTCTCTCTGTCTCTCTTAGTCTCTGAAACTTGGGGTTTAGATAATGCCATTGTTCATTGTGAGGCGGTG
>JADBJO010000009.1:621336-643836 GCA_016801955.1 Conus betulinus
TTGCAAACACTACCAAAGCTGATGACTTGTCAGCCTGGACACATGTGTTTTTTTTTTAGAATTTTATTTGCTAGCATTGAGCTGGAAACAGATAAATCCCTAACATGAAATATGAAGACTTATTCACCATGTTTTGTAATTGCCCAAACTGGGGGAAAGTTTTTAAAAGCACAGCATCAGGTTTGATGAGAGAATGTACTGTAATTGTAGTGTTCTCAAAGTGCAGAGAGGGACTGATTGGTTGTGTTTATGGTGTGCAAAACGGTTCAGCTTACTGAGTGTTTCTGTCTGAGAGAAGAAAAATTCTTTTTGAATCCTTTCTTGGAGAAGAGATTCTACTAAATTCTGAATTTGATGTTAAAATCAGGTAATGTTTTATATGTTTAATATTGTTAATCTAGAAACAGGGCAAAATTCTGTAAGAAACTGATCTTTCGAAAGTTTTCACAAATTAAAAAGGGGGGGGGGGGGGGGGGGGGGGGGAAGGAGGGTATACAGAAGAAACAGTTTCTGTGGGGAGGTAAAATAAGGGGAATTTACTTATTATTTGTATTATAATGATATGAGGTACAAGATGGGCCAGCTCAGATTCCAAGCATATTTCTTCCAGGTGAAAGTCCAAAATCAAAGGGATGAATTATTGTGGATTGTATATATTATCAAACATGATGATGTGTCATATATTTGAAGTATTCGTTTGAAATTAAGTCAAGTCAAGTCAAGTCAAGTAAACTTTATTATCTCAAATTTGAGAAATTAATTTGTGGTCACACACATTCACAGCAAATAAACAATAATTTAGCCACATTACCCATTTTCTCACATATGACATACATTCATATAGAGGAATTTGGATTTCAATTAAACATCTTCTCGGTTCAAGAAATCAATGGACAGGGGAATAAAACTTTGTTTAAATCTGACACTTCTGCATTTAACCGATCGATATCTTCGTCCTGACTGAAGAAGGTCATACTGATTTGCAAGGACGTGGGTCTGGTCACACGTAATCTTCTTCGCTTTACAACTAACACGGCACCTATATAGCTCACTCAGACTTTTTTGTCTCACCCACGATTTTTCCTCCCACGTTCACCACTTTCTCAAGCACATTTCTGCTCTTCACAGTCAACCCACCATACCAACACATAAATGAGAAAGTTAGAACAGATTCCAAGAAGCATGAATAAAATGTCCGAAGAATGTCAGTATTCACATGAAATGATCGCAGCTTGCGAAGACAATATAATCTGGTTTGACATTTTTTGTGGACATACTCAACATGGGATTTAAAATTCAGCTTATTATCTATAAAAGTTCCTAAATATTTGTATGATTCAACACGTTCTACTTCAGCACCTTTGATAAATGGTGGTACAGCTTTTGGATTCTTTCTAAAATCAATCAACATTTCTTTCGTTTTGTTACATTCAGATCAAGATAGTTATGATCGCACCAGTCAACAAATCTTTGAACCTCCTGAAGTAAACAGAATCAGAGTTGGAAAGATCTACAAGTGCTGAGTCATCTGAATATTTAATGTACAAAGTTGAATCACTTCCTGAACAATCATTTGTGTACAGAGTAAAAAGCACTGGTGATAAAACAGTACCCTGGGGTGCGCCAGTTGAAATGACTCTGGAAGACGAAAACAACACTTTGATATCGAACAGACTGTGTCCTCTGTGTAAGAAAATCAATTATCCAAAGAATGAGCTTGTTACCCACATTTATGTTAATGAGTTTCTTTGCCATCAGATGTGGTTGTATGGTGTTGAATGCTGATGAGAAATCAATAAAGAGAATGCGTACAAAGGAGGCAGGTTTTTCGAGGTGTGAAAAAAGCATGATGGAGAAGTGTGAGTGTGTGGCATCATCTGTTGATCTGTTCTGTTGGTATGCGAACTGAAACGGGTCTTGGTACTGTGTAGTATCTTTTAAAACATAACTGAGGACAATTCTTTCAAGACATTTCATTGCAACAGATGTGAGGGCAACTGGTCGGTAATCATTTAAACAGCTTGGGGTTGCGTTTTTGGGAACAGGACATACAGTGGCATTTTTCCATAAAACAGGAATTATACATTCTCTAAGTGACCAGGTAAACAAACGACTGTAAACATAGGAGAGCTGAGAAGCACACACCTTCAACAATTTTCCACAGATATTATCAGGGCCCATTGCCTTTCTCACATTTAAAACGTTTTGAAAAACAACTGAACATCATTTTCCTCATCACACAACAGAATCACTTCCATCAACATCGTTTTTAACATTGCTTTGGAGTTCTTCCTTCACTTCCTTTAATTCTTTACTAAAATCTTTATCATCAAATCTACAGTAAAAATCGTTCAGCTTTTCTGCAAATTGCTTCTGTTCTTTTGCTGTTTTTTTGTTACTAATATTTTGGTTTGAACATTTACCTGAACCTGATAAAACCTTTATTCCTTTCCATGCATCTCGCATATATTCCATTCTGGAACATGTTTTTTCAACTTTTCTCTTGTAAGCTCTCTTTGATTCTTCAATCTCCGTTTGCAGTTTCTTTTGTACAACTTACGATCGCTTTTATTGCCTGATTGAAAAGCTCTTTTTTTCTCATTTAGAGTTATTTTCAGAGATTTTGTAACCCAAGGTTTGTTGTGGAAAAATATTTTGATAGTTTTAGTAGGTACAATCATGTGTTCACAGAAAGAAATGTAGCTGGAAATAACATCGGTGGCTTCGTTAATGTCAAAACTGGAATTCAAAAACAAATTCCAATCTGTACATTCAAAACAAGCCTGTAATTCATCAACACTTTCTTGTGTCCAACTCTGCACTTGCTTTTTAGTGATAGGTATTATGGAAATGTTTGGTCACTGTTTACGTAATATGGCAAACATCTCAAACCTGTTCAGCCCACCGTCTCCCCCCCCTCCCGCCACAATCATCTGCTTGAACTGAGAGTCCTCAGAATATAATTCTTTCTCAAAGTTGCATTATTACAGTAGTTTGAGAAAGTTGCTTTTGAAAGTTTTCCACATTTTAAACAAGACTCAAGAGTACATGTATGGTGACATTGACAAGTGTGGAAACTGCCAATAGTGATAAATTTGAATAGTGTCAGTAATGCTTCAGAATTAAGTGTGTTGTATACTCTACCCAGGAAAGCCATTTGGTTTGGAAACAAAAACTCAAAGTGAGACATTTATCAGAGAAAAACAGGTTTAAAAAAAAAAAATTAGCGGATAATATTGGTGTATTTACATCAGTACAATACTCTTGTGTTCTTTGAAAATTTTTGAAAATGGGATTGGGCTTCAGAGTTATGTTAAAGATCTATGTTACCGCTACAATGTTAGGATTCATAAACTGCTTGATACGTAATTCAAAAGGAATGTAAAGCTTTTATTTTATTTTTAAGGAATACTTTGTAATCATTCATAGGAGAACATTTACGATCGTGCTGATTTTACCCATGGTAATTTGCTAGTTTATTGTTTTGTTACCAGGGTTAAGCAAGCATCTGGGAACTCTAGCAATTTTAGTTTCAACACAAGCGCAGATCTGATCAAGACTGGGAAATTCATGTAAAACTAGAACCCTTCCCTTTGTCAGATGCTGTACATAAATGTTGGTACTCTGAACAGTCATATGTCTAATGAAAATTGTAGTGTAAAAAAGTGTGGATTGCCTCTATTTGGAAGTACAGAATCTGAATGGTTATTGTAGTTTGAACAAAGAACCATCTGTGTAAATCTAAAACAAATGTATGAATGCATGAAATCAATTTCCTAGCAGCACAAAGCAAGCGTCAAGAATAAAAGACTGAAAACATGAAAAATAATTTACTTTTTATATGCAAAAAGTGGAATAAATTGTTACTCAGAGCTCTGTAATCTGTGCCTACCTTCTGATGGGGTATTTTATAGTAGAGATCCAGTTTGTAAATTCCTCTGTGATACTGGTATCCATTCTTTCTTTTTGTGAAGTTACATTTGGTTAGATGGATTGAAATGAACAACATGAATTTGATGAATTGATATGTTTGTAAATATGGCAAGAAACAGAAAAATCTGAAATGCCTGGTTAGAAGAGACATTGTAGTTTTCTGAAGTAGTTGGTAAGTCCTAAGTTCAGTGAGCTGAAGCATGAGAAAGAAAGAAAAACTGAGGTTGAAACTCTAACGATCATTTCATTTCAGCAAAGAATGAAATATTAATTATCATAAGCCATGCTTTTCTTTTTGCTGTCCTAATTCAGATTTAGGATTGGTAGATAAAGGAGTGAATCTGAAGGTACTCATAGATTATTTGACCATTATGATTCACTTTTGAACATCTTTGTGCCCATTGAAGATTGTATGGCTTGTTTTGATGTTTTACTATCAGTATTAGATAACTGAAGCAGGTGATAATGGGATGAAGTGTGTCTTGTTTTAAACTGGTGTTCTCAGACAAATCTAGTAACACAGTCAAAGAATAGTGTACATTCATGCAGAAGGATTATGATTTTTAATATGAATTAGTTCCACGATTGAATTTGTGTTGAGAGTTTACAACTGGTCAGTAACTGATTCAATTTGTGTTGAAAGTTTTTTTTTTTACTGATCTATATAACCCTTCTCCTATTCATAATCATTTTAACGGTTGTTCTCTGTTTCTCAAGATTTGTGTGTACTGTTATGTTCAGATTGTAACTTGTAAAGTGGGCCAGCTTATGAATAGGTATGATAATGAATCTTTAGAGTTTACAGCTAATGCAGTGACTGCTTAACAGAATGAATTGGGTTACCAGTGATGGTGCTTTAATTCCGCAGCACACTTCGCTTTTTTGTATATAACTTGAAAAATCAAAAACTAGCACAAGACGAATTAGTTATCTTTGTATGAATGTGTGTGTGTGTGTGTGTGTGTGTGTGTGTGTGTGTGTGTGTGTGTGTGTGTGTGTGTGTGAGACTGAGAGAGAGAGAGAGAGAGAGAGAGAGAGAGAGAGAGAGAGAGAGAGAGAGAGAGAGAGAGAGTGCGCACTGTGTAAAATGATTGTTCTTGTTTGTTACTTTTATTCAATCTTTAGGAAATTCTTGTCATCCCCCCAAAAAAGAAGAAGAAAAAAAAAATGAAAGGAAAAGAATCTCATGGCTTCATTTTAAAACTTGTGCTTATTTTTGCTAATGTTGCTCGAGGTCATAGTCTGCTGAAAATTATGCTTGGAAACTTACAGATATACGGTTGTCTTCCACTGTGGAGAAAAAATGGAATGAAAATGTTTTAAATATCTAGAGAAACCCAGATAATGAGAGACATTGTACAATATTTCTTTTTGTTGAAGTCTGATAGTAAATAAATACATTTGTGTATGTGTTATGAAAATAAATTCATTAAAAAGGAATCTTTTATTTGTTTGGTTGTTAAAGCTGTCATATATAGAGTGGCTACAAAAATCAGAGAGATGGAGATGAATCTGAATGGATCCATGGACTCAGAATTATATTTATAATTTAGTGTGTTTTATATATATATATATATATATATATATATATATATATATATATATATATATATATATACAGAAAAGTGAAGTTGGGAGGCAGAAAGGGGGGGGGGAGGGAGAAGGGGAGGATTGGGTGTTGTGGGACTGTGTGACAGTTGCGACAAAACCTGTAGGAAAAAGGTTACAGCTGTGCTGCAGCCCATTCCTGTGGCATGGTTTGCTACATGCAGCACATCATTTTTTCATGTCACTTGGCACCCTAGATTTGAGGTCAATGGTTGAGTGACTCACACGTGTATGATACGAGCCACAAAGGCAAATGTTCTTTTCTCCTTTCCCTCCCCCGTCCCCCTTTTTCCTCCTCCTTCCCTCTGCATCCACCATCATCCTTACACCCTACTGTAATGGGTTACATGTCATTGGATGAAAGTGAAAGCACAGGAAAGGCAAAACCGTCAATGATTATGAAATCGATGATGTGTCCTGATAAAGTTGTACGAGTATAATGTTGTACAGAATGTTGTTGCTTGTTGCCCGTTGCATGCAGTGTTTTCCAGTTAGTGTGTGTGTGTGTGTGTGTGTGTGTGTGTATGTGTGTGTGTGTGTGTGTGTGTGTGTGTGTGTGTGTGTGTGTGTGTGTGTGTGTGTGTGTGTGCGCGTGTGTATGTGTGTGTACATTGTAATATGTCTATATATATATGTGTGTGTGCGTATGTGAATGTGTGTGTGTGTGTGTGTGTGTGTGTGTGTGTGTGTGTGTGTGTGTGTGTGTGTGTGATAAGCTTCAAGATTATTTTTTTTTTTACTTTTATTTTATTTTTTTGTCTTCCGACCTCATTTTTACTATTTTCATTTTTGTGGGTTTTTTTTTTAGGTAGGCCTCCATTCTCCTTTTTTTCCCCTTTTTTTTGTTGTTGCCCTATTCCTTCTCCGCTGACTCTCACGTGCACCATGCGAATCTGTTGGTTCAATTATTGATGGACATTCTAATGCAAACTTTAGCATATTGAGGTTTAGTACAGTGCTTCTTGGTATTTTCTTGTACTGATGTGTGGTGTCATGACGCTTTCACTCTGTGACAGCACAACACACACACACACACACACACACACACACACACACACACACACACACACACACACACACACACACACACACAGAGTTTTAAGTTTATTATACTTTTGTTGAGCAGTGAGCAGTGCAAGAACTAGCAGGAATGGGACACAATTTTTTTTTTTTTTGAAGTAGCTAACTGAAATAATGTTTCAAACATGCTATGTCTTTAAAAATTCTTTTCATTCTAAATTGTTTCAGTTATAATTTGTAGTGTGAGGCATGGAAGTGCATAATAAATAATTAATTAATATCCTTGAAAAAAAACTTTGTCTTTTACTTAGTTTAGTGTTGGTTACCCATAGTTCTAATCATTCTGTTTTGCATTTGATCAGTTCTAAATTAGTGAGTGTGATAAGTGCACTAATGATAACATTAGTAAATTTAGATTGGCTGTAGCGTATGCAACCTTTCACTGCATGTTTATTCGTATTGCAAGAGATTAAGATATTTCAAGGAGAGCCCTTAGGATTCTTTGTCCTTGGAGATAATCTGTTGTGATTTGAAACAGAAATCAAATCTCAGGGTCATCGAAGACTGTCAAAATCTGGTCTGGACGCAGCAACTTTCTGTTTATCTAAGACCTTCTTATAAGCAAAAACTTGACCAGGTGACTGCACACACACCTACATGGTGACTAATGATTAAGTAAAGACAGAATGTAAGAAAAATCAAGAATTCCTTAATGGAGGTGGCATCAGCAAGAGAAGTTCATGAATTCAGCAGTATGTAACACAATGGAAAAATGCAAGTCTTTAACACATATATTTGCTGTGGCTTTAAATCTGACAACATTTTTGGGCGAATTGCCAGGGCCCCAGTTCACAGCTGCACTCCAGAAAGAAACAGGTAGCCCAGCACATGTGACCTCTGGCAGCACCCGGGGCTACCTATCAGTTTTGAGCTCTTCCAGGTGATAAGGGGACTTAAAACTGGAGGAAAATGGGACATATCTGGTTGAGTCTGCTTCTCTGGTTTCAGCACCTGCTTTACATGTGTGTATATGAGAGGGATGAGGAATGGTGGGGTGGGGGTGGGGGGAAGGGATGGGGCATGAAGATGGTGCTAGAGGGGTTGGATAGGAGTGGTAGGTGTGGGATGATGGACATTATCTGATAGTTTGTGTCCAGAGAGCTAAGCAGAGAGCATTAGAACGCTTGAACTGCTTCAGTCCACAACCAGGCATGGTGCAGAGCACAGTAGATGGAGTTTTGTATGTGAAAATAAAAACAAAGACACATTGTGAGACACACACACACACACACACACACACACACACACACACACACACACACACACACACACGCACATACATGCACACACACACACACATTCACACACACGCACATGCACACACACACATTCACACACACGCACATGCACACATACACACATGCACGCACACACACATGCACACACATGTGCATGCATGTATGCACACATGTGTGTGCATGCACACACACACTCTCTCTCTCTCTCTCTCTCTCTCTCTCTCTCTCTCTCTCTCTCTCTCTCTCTCTCTCTCTCTCTCTCATACACACACACACATACACACACACGTTTTTTGTTGTTTTTTTTTGTTGTTTTTTTTTCACTAATTTGTGATTACAAACTGGGTTCATAACATATGCATTGGGACCAAAATGTTATGAGTATTGTGCTTAAAAGATGTGAGAAGACTCGGAACACGTAAGGGTGGACATTTTGCATACTGTGGGTCATTTATCCCTCCCTCTTCCTTCATCCTCTGTTTGCTGTTGGCACATATTTGCTTAAACCTGAGTCAGGAGTACACTCTTTGGCTGAGTTTATTTGAAGAGTGGGAGATTTCTCCCGTCAGTCTGTTTGTCCTGAGCATCATTTAGTCATTTTGTTACCTGACTAAGAAAACTGTATTCCTGTCTTATGCATGCACATATCACCCTATAAAGAAAGGTGATGAATATGTTTTTTGCCCATACATGTTACGTGATGAGCACTAAATGGTTCTTCTTCTACACATGTATGTCTCCCTATGAAAAAAAAATTGTGTTTTTGCCTTAAAGTACTCATGTCACCCTTCAGACAGAGAAACTGCGTTTTGGTCACATGCATATTACCATGCAAAGGAAATGATGTCTGATTGTCCTGTTCTCTATGTGTACAAGAACCCATAATGTCACATAAACATTTTTTTTGATTTTATTCCTTTTTAGTATTTGAGTTCGAAGCTGAATCTCCAATCTCCTTCACCAAGAAAATACCTGCATCTGAAAACAGGGGATGGGAGGAGTAGAGCTGTGGGAGGAAGATTGTTTCCCCTGTCTTTGTTCCTTAATACCAATCTGGCGTCTTGACTTTTTTTTTCTTTTTTTTTTTAAAAGTTTAATGCATCATTTGCATCCCCAGGCATGGTGTTTCTGAATGGCCACAGGACATAGATGTTAAAAAGAAATATGACAGAAGTTTAACCAAACAGTTCTAGTTGTCCATCTTTTTCTCCAGGATTTAATATTTTTGCTACAGGTGTGGTTTCTTTGCCATTATTCTTTATCATTACAGTATACATTTTTTTCCCCCATTGAATACTAAGTCTACCACAAGCCCCAACATTAGTTAAAGAATGATCAGTGGCTTTCAGAAGCAGCCATTTTTTAATTATTGGTTTGGGTACATAGAATGCTGAAGATGAGATAAGAACTGATAAATCTGCACATGTTTATAAGCCATTATGTTTTTAGTGGTTGCTTAGCAAAAGTATCAGTCAGTTGTTCTGATCCTGTAGCCTTGAAGTTTTAAGGCACTACTCATTGTTGAGACAATTGATACCTACCAGAATTCAGTAAGATAAGATAAGATAAGATAATGTTGCTTATAGCCCAGCCCAGAATTCAGTAGAAAAATCACTGAATATTTATAGCTTGGCTTGGCATACCCTTTTTTTCTGCCTCATGTTAACAGAAGAAAACAAAATTTGGTTGGCACCATGCTGTGCTAGTGTGGTGTCCACATAACTACTGAGGAGAAAAATTGGCACCAAGCAGTGTTGGTGTGCGTCCACAGAGAGAACGACCTGAATTCAATGTAGAGAGTCAGAAATGTATCATGGTCATGTTTTGTTGGTCTGGAGATGTTCACTCAGCTGCAGTACAGCCACAGTTCAAGCTTTGTACCCATGAATCAAATCAGCAAATGCTTGATTTAGCCTATTTTGCTGAAACTTCCAGAAAGTTCTCCAGAAGTAAGATATATGCATTCATGAAGTAGAAGAATGATGGACAGTTAAATGCCTAATCTTCGTACTTACTTTAAGATTGTTTCTGTTTTAAACACATGGTCTAACCTTTGTGGTCGGCTGGCTCTAAGCAACATTACCTTACCTTACCTTTGTGGTTCTTGCAAGGTTGCGAAATTGCTCAGTGCAGAAAATGACTCATCAGCCTTTTGTCAAAAAGTTAGTAATGCTAATGTGGTCTGAGGTGGGTAAAGGATCACAGAACAGCAAAATGAAAATTTAAGACCAGTGCATTTCATAGAGCTCTAACTTCTACATTAATCTGTGAAATATAGTTATGAGTAGGATGTATAGTATTTTTTTTTTTTTTTTTTTTTGCTGCTCCCAACTTCTGCACCACCTCAGAGGCATTGCACCCATGCTGCTCATTCCCACACCCTGTCCACAGCTACAGCCCGGTCGGGCCCCGCCGCTGCCCCAGCACCGGCAATCCACAGAGAGCAGTCAATGTCAAGTTGTCACAAGGCAACCCACTGGAGGAGACACTGTGCTGCTGCCGAGTCACTTCGGTGGTGTTCAGTGGCGCCTGTTCTGATCTAACATACGCAGGACACCACCTACTAAGCCCCCTACTGATGACAATAATAATTGCTTAGTCGTGGAGCCAGCGTGAGTGAGCTCTCCCTTCGGAGGGCGCCACCACGTCCGTCCAACGACAGCCCCCATGGACTCACCGATACCGGTGACCCTGACGGAACCAAACTAAGGCCACAGATGTGGAGAGGACATTGAAACTGAGGTCACCATGAGATTTCTTTTTTTTTTTTTTTTTTTTTATGCTGATCGATGAGAATGAGGATGATTAAGATGATGCTATGGATTTCCATTTCGGTCTGAGACTACATGACAGGGCTGTACTCTACGCTTCCTTTCATAATATATCCTGGCATCAACCAGGCCCAAGAGATACAGGCACCTGCAGTGTTGGTCAGGAAATTTGAGCAACACTCCCAGAAACGCATCCATTAAGTGGATGAAACGCGACTGTGTGGTCCCAGTCTTCCCCACTGAGTCCGCAGCAAACTCAACTCCGAGTAGGAAACAGTTGAAAATTCTTATCTCAAAAAAAAAAAAAAAAAAAAAAACCCTCTGGGTAGGAGCCGGTCGGGGCAGAAAAACCCACATTACTCTGATGGGATTTGAACTCACGACCTCCCAGCCGGGAGTCCGTGACGCTAACCACTTCGCCACGGCGGCTGGTGGATGTATAGTATTTCAGAGAGAGAAGGGGGGGGGGGGGGGGGGGGTGGGGCAAGAAAAAGTGGTGGTAGTAGAATTTGCGGGGTGCTGGTTGTGTTTTTGGTCTGCCAGTAAGTGAGTCTATTATCATGAAATTTCATGTAAACTTCAAGTTGCAAGAGTGGGCAATCAATATTTTGTCGACCCAGTTACTGGCAAGATAGACGTCAGGCTCTGAGGTCATAGGTCGCCAAGATGCTGCAAAAGTGAAAGACATTGACCAAAGCTGTATGAACAGTGGTCAGGGTAATGGTTGGATCAAAGTATGGATGATACTCCTCTCAGTGCTCAGTTCTGTAACAGAATGCACCATTTTAAAAGCAAGTTTCAGTTGCTTTTTTTTTTTTTTCTCTGGGAAGTGGGAGCATAGCCACTAGACCCTCCCATGTATTTCTGAAAGTTTTGCTTTCTTCTCAGTGAGAGCCATGATTTTATGTCCGAAGCAGAGAAAAAGGAAGCATGACAAAAGACTGTATAAATGAAGACTTTGCTGCCTTCAATTCAAATTTAAGGTTGTTACATTTGCAATGTTAGTCACTTAGTGCAATTGAAGTCCTTCAAAGTTCACAGTCTCATCACCTGTCATGGTTGATAGTTAGCATTATGGATTGTGAACTGGGAGATTGTACTTTTGAATCCTGTCAGAAACCCTTGACAGATTCTGTCAAGAGCTGTTGACTGTGCTAGGGGCTCGTATGGGAAGACTAGAACAACACAGTCCAGTTTCATTCCTAAATTTAATGGATGTGTCTGTCAAGAGTGTTCTCAAATGGTCTAAGAATCTTGAAACTGATTGATGTCTGATGAGAGTAAGTGCAGCCATGCCATGCAGTCTCATATTAAAATGGCATCCCATAGCAGCAGCAGCATTGTCCTCATTGATCATTACTTGAAGAAAAGAAACAAAGCCTCAGGTTATTTCGCTATGTCCTTTGATCACAGAAATTGAGAAAGCTTGATTTCCTCTCCCTATCCTGCCTGTGTCAGGTTGAAGTCTCAAGTGACAACAAGCTCTTTGGAAAACTGTTATTGAGTGGATGTTACCATGCCCTGGATGTTACTATGCCCTGTAGAAGCCAAAGCTCTTTCTCCCTGGCTCTTTTGACTAGGCAGTTATGCTGATTTGGTATTGTTAGCCCTCTGACTGTGGACTGCTGTCTTTGGAACTGTGTCACAATGAGCCTGAATTTGAGTGTATATAATGAGGGAGCCAGCATGGGAAGAATGCTTTGAGAAGACAGGAAGAGGGTACGTTGAAACAAAACACAAAACCCAAGAACTTCAGATGTTGAAAACAGCCAACCAACCAAACAAAATCAAGCAGAGTTTGTTTATGAATCTAGGTCACAGAGTCATCAAGACCATGTGTCATGCTGATTTTTCATACGACAACTTATCTTATACAAATTCAGAAAGTTGTGATCCTGTTTTCGTTTTGGTTTCAGGGCGACTCCTTCCAGTACTTTATGTCTCAGCTGGACCGGATAGGAGCAAAGGTATGCAAGTTATCATCTCATTGTCCAGTCAATTCTTTTTACCAATGACTGACTGGGACCCCCCCTCCCACCCACCACCCACCCACCCACCCCCAGTAATTTTCATGAATTTGTTTTTCTCTAGCTCTCTGTCAACCTTCCCCAAACCTCTCCAAACCCTCCCACCCACTCCCACCCCACCTCCCCAAAAAAGGAAGGAAGAAAGAAAAACAACCATTGTTTATGGGTATACAGAAATACATGTTGAAATTTTTCTCTTTCAACAGCCTACCCTTGTACTGCTGTTGTATCTTCATCTTCATCCATTGAATGTCCTCAGCCATCATGTTGACTATTCTTATGTTTATATCTGATGTTGTCTGCATGGGCAGCTGAGCCGGTGAACCAAATTGAAAATGAATGGATTGGAAAGACAGTAGCTGAGCTTGTTTAAAAAGGTGTCATTGCTCCACCTGGGTCAGCCTATCCATTTTCATATGAAGGGCTGCAAGACAGACAGTGGCTCCTGGTAACCTTCCTTGTCAGACGCATACTGTTACATGAATGCTACAGTTCTTTCCTTGCAATCATAGTCATCACTAGTAAAGAGATTAATCTTCATAATAGATTCTGAAAAATGTGGTTGCTCTGTTGTTGTTTGTTTTTAATGTCTTTTTCTATCTTGTGTATATATCATGTAAGTGTTTAATTATGAATTGAAATGTAAGAAGAACAAGTGCAAATCTGTCTTTCATTATGACCTTATATTTAAAGGCCATTGCCACGTGCGAATCTTGTATTGATAGGAATGTGCAGATTGCTATTGTTATTGAAAATAAGATCAATCACTTACTATTGGTGTACAATTTGGAATTTCATTCCACATAATTGTGATATATGTGTGTGTGTGTGTGTGTGTGTGTGTGTGTGTGTGTGTGTGTGTGTGTGTGTGTGTGTGTGATTATTTCATAATCATAGTTGCTTTAAAAGTGTGTGCACGTATGCAGATCTTAGACATGCATTTTTTTTGTGTTTAGACCTCAAACTTGAGAGTTGATGCCAGATTTGTCATGTACATCCATGGATGATAATCCATAGAGAAATTTTAATGTTTTTTCTCTTTATTTGGCATGCTTACATATAGTGTAACAGCACAAATACATCCACTAAAAGGGACAAGACTGCAATGAAATTAAAGACATCTGTCTGTGATTGCTTGTGCAGGACTATGTACCTACCAGGCAAGATATTTTGTTTGCCCGCAAAGCTACCAAAGGCATCTCTGAGCACAACATCCAGATCAAAGGCATACCGTTCCTCTTCATTGACGTCGGGGGGTCAGAGGTCACAGAGACAGAAGTGGTACCAGTGCTTTGCTGGCATCACATCAATCCTCTTTCTGGCTGCGTCCTCTGAATTTGACCAAGTCCTCATGGAAGACAGGAAGACCAACCGTCTGCAAGAGTCATGTGACATTTTTGAAACAATCATCAACAACAAGTCATTTAGTGGTGTCTCTATTATCCTCTTCTTGAACAAGATGGATTTGCTGCAGGATAAAATTCAGCACATTAGCATAGGGGACTATTTCTCAGAGTTTCAAGGTAATCCTAGCGACATTGGAGATGTGAAGGCATTTGAGCTTCATTTTGTTTGATTCCCGCCGCCGTGAAAGAAGCAAGCCCTTGTTTCACCACTTCACCACTGCTGTGGACACGGAGAACATCAAGCATGTGTTTCAGGATGTAAAAGACACCATCTTGCATGATAATCTGCGCTCCTTGATGCTGCAGTAGTGCCATAGGGCCCATGTTGTAATGGGTTCTCCTTGCTGCCTGGAATAGGCATAGCAGTTGCATGTTTGGACCTAAAATTTAGGACAAGTTAAGTTATATTGAACTTGTGGCATTGCCTCTTATAGAAATACAACATAATGTATTTGGTGATAACTGAAATCAAATGATCCTGCCTCTGATGAAAGTACAACGTAATGACTTTGGTGAGAAGTGAAATCAAATGATCCCTACGTAAGTAAAGTACATCATGACTCTTGATAATCTGTGCAAACGAACCATTCTCTTGTCCCTAAGAAATGAAAGGAATGCATCAGGTAAGAGAAAGTGATGGGTCCATGTTTTGTCCTAAATGGGTGTTTTAGGTGACGCCTCTGAAAAAAAGGAGTTCAACTTTCCTGATATGTTTTTTTTTGCTTTTTGTTTGTTTATTTATTTGTTTTTAATCTCAGAAATTTATGTAAATGGGGGAAGTCATTAGGCTCATTTTAATGATTTATCCAGAAGCTAAATCATGAAGTTCTTTTATCACATTCATAGATTGTATTGATCTTTTGTTTGCTTTTCCCCGCTTTAGAAACAGTTTGGACTGTATGATAAAAATAAACAGCCTCATGACTATACTCAGTAAACCAGGTATTACTGTACAAGGAAGGAAAAAAGAAAGAAAGGAATATAATCATTGTAGATGGACACTTATTGCAAGCTGGATTTGGACACGCAGTTGATTTGTTTAAAGACACACATACAAAAAAAGATGTTCACCAGAATGAGAGAGAGAGTGATTTGTTATGTCAGAGGTTGAGCAATGATTTATTTGAAGTGGAAAAGTCATCTTTAACAGTTATGAGGTCTAGGGGAACAATTTTTTTTTTTTTCATTTTTACTTACTTATTCATTTATTTCGAATATACTTTTAAACAGCCATGTTTTTATAAACTGTACAAAAAATTTGTGAATGAATCTTAAAGGAGAAAAAAGCTTTTTTTTTTTTGGTTCAGATTTTTTCTTCTTGAAAGAGAGAAAGAAGAAGAAAGTGCAATAACTGAGTGGCCAGAGCATCAGACTTTCAGTTGAGGGTTAGCATGTATTTAACTCTTGGCAGACCCCGATGGCAGTTTTTGTTCTTGTGTATAGCACCCAGTTCCACAGACGTGCGCACCAGCACATTTCTGAATCCATGTTAGTGTTGGGCTATGATCGTGAACATCCTCACTGCAAGTTATACAGCAATATGTGTTGTTTATGTGCTTGATCTGATCAGATTCTTGTGGACACGCTTGGTGTACCCCAACAATGCACATCATGTCATTGAGCAAATGTGACTGCTCTGGAGAATACAGGTAACTCATCCCTCAGTTGATTGCAAAAACACAAGCTGTTCCTGTCAGACAGCTCATATTCTCTTTTGTACGATGCACATTGTGAAGTTTGTTGCTCTGCACAATGCGTCCAGAAGCTCTGGTGTATGTCTACACTGTGAAGCTGATACTCGCGAAATGTTTTTCCTTCACAATTTTCCTATGGTGTGCAAATGCACATTGATTAAAACTTTGTCAGATCCAAACATTGCTTGAAGAACTCAAAGAGGAAACCAAGTCTTCTTGATGCTTATAAGGTGTGGTAGACAGAGCAGTATGCTTCTCTACGTTTTTTTTTGAGCGAGTTTTCACTTGATTTTAAGATTGTTTTATGTTATAGTATAGGCAAAAGGAATATCTAAGGTTTCAATGCAGAACGAATTAAATCAGCGAAGATTTTAGTTTATTTTTTAATTGTGAATTTTATTTTTCGTGGGAACCTACTGTACGTTTTTTTTAAATGCAGAGTTGAAAGAAAAGGTTTCACTTTTTAAATGGCTTTTCTTTTTTGCACAAAAGAATGCCAGTTGTTGGTATTTTGCAGATTTTGCAAAAGAAGTTTTTAAAAAAGAATCATGTGATTTAGTGTTGTATTAGTTTTCAAGGATTGCTCCCAGTAACCAATGCTGAATGTTGTAGACGATGTTCCCAAATCAGATGCCACCAGTGGGCAAGCCCAAAGCAGTTTTGCCAAATTAGTCTGCTTAATAGTTCGATAAAATGCCAGAGCGTACATACATGTATGAAATGGTAAACCTGTGATGCCGACAGTTGTATTCTGATTGTTGTCCTGGCATGCACTTTGGATCAAATGTTTGACTCGAGATCTATTTGCTTGACCCATAAACTCGGTTTGTAAGGAAAGACTTGAACATTTTTTTTTTAATCCAGATCAGATAAATTTATATGCAGTGCTCCGCATTTATCAAGATGACAGTATTGGCCGCTGGGCTAGAAAATATTTTTTGACATCTTGGTGTAGAGATAAATTACAAAAGCCATTTTACTTTTTCTGTTTGTATTGCTATTTAATCTTTATTTTTTTAATCTTTGATATTTAATTTGATATTTTGATTGACATTTTCTTAAAATGTTGTTAGATTGTTTTCAAAGTGCTTTATCCTTTTGGTGTTACTGGTCTTCATTAATAGTATTCATCTTTTTATAAATAGATTTTTGAATTGTTCAGGAATTTAACAAGCTGCTTTATTTGTAATCATGAATTATCTTGATGGTGAATCTTCTTGCTCAGGTTTGGTTTTTTATACGCAATCCTCTTTGCTAGGCCTGCTGTGACCTCTGGTTAGCTAGACAAATAAACCTGCATGATCTTGATATATAGTTGCATTTTATTAAACTTTTTTTTAATCGCACAGCTATATATATGTTGATATTTATATATTTTAAGAATGCATCATGTTCTGTTCTTGGTCAGATTGATTCTTCTCCATGCCATATGTGCTTTTTTTTCGTGGCTCTTACTTGTTGCATTGTAACAGTCGTCCTTTGAGCAGACAATTAAGCAGCTATGTGGAACAGCTCAATTTTTTTTCTCTGTAATTTAACAATTGCAGCAGTTCTAGATTGGTGAGTTTTAGTGCTCTCTTGTGGCCCTTTTTTTTTTTTCAGTCATAAGAAGTAGGATAAACAATTAAGAAGTGTGTGTGTGTGTGTGTGTGTGTGTGTGTGTGTGTGTGTGTGTGCGCGCGCGCGCGCTTGGAATAATTTATTGAATTTTTATGTGACTGATTACTTTTGCTTGAAGGTTTTTCATCCTTTTTCATCCTAGTATGTAGAGCTTTTCTGTCTTGACATTTTGTTCTAATGAAGGACAGTTTGAGACGAAGGGGAAAGAAGAGGTTTCTAGGGTGGTCTTCGTGAAGGATCTCAGATAGCGAAATGATCATTTGATCCACTTTTGCCTCCAAACATTTTATATTAGTCTTCTTCAAAACCCAATCTCAGAATAGATTTTTTTTACCTTTAACCTCCATTCATTGTCAGTAGCCTTGACATTTCCTCACATTTACAAATTTATGACTTTATTATCATCATTGTAATGGACAGCTCGAATGTACTGTAGCAGTTTCTTCTCTTTCAGTGTCTTCAAAATGCTTGGCGGCACAATTGTACAATGTGGACAAACACATGAAATTCACGTTGCACTCATTCTTGTTGTAGGCATGCATTCACAGACACACATAGTTGAACAAAAACTGCCATAAAACAGATTTTCCAAAGCTTTGGTTTACACTTGGACTGTTGAGGGGCCCAGTAGCATTACTAGCCTGACCTGACAACTGGTTTAACCCCAAACAAAAAGAAAATGTCGGTCTCTTTCATTTTGAACAAAAATGTATCAGACTATCAAAAAACTGTGACATTTAGTAACGTTTTTGAGTAATGACACAAAGGAGAAATAGTTGTTTGCAGGCAAACTGGATGGAATGACAGTACAGAGAAGACAGCTAACTCTGAATGCATGACATGGAAAGTGGGATAGGGCTAGGAGGCAGGTTTCAACTATCTTGCAACTGGCTCATTATCTGAATTTGCTTTTCCCATGCTGCAAAAGTGGTGTCCGTCTCCTCTCCCCCCCCCCCCCCCCCCCCCCCCCTTCCCCTCTTTTGCTATTTGCTGAACCTTTGCACTTTGGCTTGAAAGGTCACCCCTTTGCCTGCAGGCTGTTATGACGGCCCTGAATAGATCGCTCCCTTGAAGATAAACTGCTGTACCGCTGGAAACCTTGATTTGGTCTCTCTTCTAGATCAGGTTTTTGAAGATTATGTTATTGTGGTTGCTAATAACTATAAGAATATACATATATCTCTTTAGGTTTCAACATATTTGTTGCATGGGATATTTTTTTTCATATACTGCTACTAGTAATAATGTGACAATACTCCTGGATGACATTTTGAATATGGCAGTGTATTCTTTGTTCAGAGAATGAATCAGTGAGTGAGTGTTTCTTTCCTTTTTTCTTTTTTTTTTTTTAACACAAGCTATTTGCACACCACTGACTGACTTATTGTAATGCTTAACTTCTTGTATACAAGGAATGTCTATAACCAACAGGTATTTCTACTTGTACATACAAGCCAGTTGTTGAGTGTATGTTTTTGTTGTTGTCTTTTTTTTATGACATCATTTCAATTTATTCACTTTCCTATTATGCTTGTATGCTGGCATAGTCTGTTTGTTATGAATGTATTGGTGACATTACACTTCACTGGTTGTGGTGAGTGCCTGGGGGAGGGGTGGGAGAAGGGTGGGTAAAGTCCCTTCCAAGCACGCACATATTCCATGTGGAATTATAAAAGATGAAATGGCACACCAGTGGTGTGGATAGCGATCATGCTGCCTTTGTGCTCTCTTGGTTTGGTTTTGCCTCAGTGGTTCCATTGGTCTCCAGGACTGTGGGAATCCTTACACACAGAGGCTGCAGTAAGGCTTTTGAATTTTGAATGATCAGTGTGTATAGCAGCATGCTAAAATTGGTTCATTGAAAATTGTTGGACTCATCTGGGTTCTTCAAGTGTTTTTGTCTGTGCAAGTGTATAGTGACAGTTTGAATGTGTGCATGCAAAGAAGTGTGTGTCTTTGCTTGTGCATGTTTATTTGGGTTTGTGTGCACATAGACGCAATAACGTGTGTGTGTGTGTGTGTGTGTGTGTGTGTGTGTGTGATATGTGTGTGTGAGTGCTCAAAGTGCAATTTTCTTTTAGATTTAGAATTTTTTACATATTTGATGTATGTATGATGTTAATTTTAAAGTATACGTGCATTTGTAATAGTGTGGAGTTTTGTCTTTGTGCGCTGTTGCTGAGATGAAGTATGGGGAAGTGGCAGCGATTTGTGTTTCTTTGTTTTTAATGCATTTTAAAAAAATATTGAACATTGGTGATGAATCATTTGCATTTGGATTGAATGCTGCACTGGTTTCCGCCCACAGGGCCATGGAATCCTGATTCATGAAACACATGGCTTATGTTTGCTGTTCGTTTTCCCTTTAGCATATTTGTTGTTTACAGGTAAACAAACATGGCATGTTTTTGAATGTGGGCAATGTCAGTATGCTGATTGTACTTTCAGCCCTGAGGGTGGGGAATGGAGGGGGGTGAGGGGGGGTGGGGTTCAGCGTTAAACCCAAGTGATGAGTGAGGAACGCATGAATGGATTGGATATGTTTCTTTCCAAAGGATGGTTAGAAAGTGTGCACAACATGGTCATACACATACACAAGGGCATTCATGCTGGCACGTGTGCATGCATGGATGCATATGTACATGTACATGCTTACCAGTATATGAGTGAATGAACCTTAAAGATCACATTATAAGTGAAGAAAACATTTAGAAGTAAGTTGTGTAGAATGTAGAAATGAATAGAGAAAACAGAATATGACTTTTCTGCTCTTTAGAAGCAGATCTACTTATGTAGTGAGAAAAGAACTGTTGAAATTGCTGTTAAAAGATAAACATGTTTAAAAGAAAGAAATTGAATAGTAGAGAACACGTATGTGTGTTCACAGGCAACAGCGTGACCATAGATCATGCTGAGAGTTACTGAATGATCATGCCATAAAGCTCCTTGCTGCAGAAGAATACTGCACATTTGTATTCAGCTTTCAAGAGTCACTTGTCTTGCCTTTCAGAGTGTTTGAAGACATGTGAATTTTTCTTCAGTGTGTGTGTGTGTGTGTGTGTGTGTGTGTGTGTGTGTGTTTGTGAAGAGAAAGAAGCGCCAGTGATTGAATATGTTATCGTACATAAACAGCGTGCATTCTAAAATACCTTCTTGACCTTCGGAGTTTTTTTAAATACTGGTTTGTTGGCCAGCACATTTCATTGTTGCTTTGATGTAATGTTATGAGTCCATGTGTTTTATATATATATATATATATATGTGTGTATATATATATATATATATATGTGTGTGTGTGTGTGTGTGTGTGTGTGTGTGTGTGTGTGTGTGTGTGTGTGTGTGTATTGTTGGCCTGCATCACATTCACACCACCTTGACACCACAGACTTGAAAGTAAAGGTGATGTAGAATTACACATAACTTTCTTGAGGGTTAGTATGGTCGCCAACTTAGGAAAGAAACAGCAATATAGTTTTGTGCCATTAGGTTGGATTAATGATGATGTATCAGTAGCAGAAGTGTTTGCAAGCTTTTGTTTCTTTTCTGTCACATTGTTATAAGTGTGTGTGTGTGTGTCTGTGTGTCTGCGTGTGTCTCTGTGTGTGTGGTCTTCATTTCATGATACAGTACCATGTTTGCATGTGCTGATTGTGATTTTTTTTTTTCCTCAACATATGCTCTGCTGCAGTTCGCTTTTGTCAGTGGCTGACAGAGTGTGTGATAGAGATCATTTTGGTAGGTCATATATCTTTTCATTGTCTAGCAGATTCAGCAGCGGCTGTTCAGATATGATGGATAACATGGTTAGATTTATCCTGTTCATGTGATATTGTTCATAGTAATCAAAAATACTCCCAGGATTCAAGAAACATTTGCTCTTGCTAGCAGTGACAGACACCTTCCCCTCATTTCCCCCACTCCCGCTCCCCACATCCCCTTTTTTATAAAAGGCCAGACGTCTGAGCAGACAAAAACATAATTGTGTGTGAGGTGAATACAAATGACTGCATTACATTTGTTTAGCTTTTATAATCTTTTTCTTTTTGTTACTTACTGTAACGTTTCAGTGTATGGAAAGGAGGGTTGGGGTCTGTTTTTTTTTTTTTTTTTTAATATTCTCTGTGAGGTTCAAGACCATATTTTTCATGGAGAGGGTGTGACAACCTTCTATGTTCTTTTTCTTTTTTTTTTTTTAAATATTTTTTTAATGTTCTTTTCTCTTCTGTTGCTGTTGTAGATGGTATAAGGGAGGTGGCGGATGGGAGGAGAACTTGAGAATAATTGGGGTGGAGGGATGTCAGAAGAATGATAGGTAGGTTGAGGAGGCAAGTGTTACATATTGCACTTTTGTTGTATGGATTTTACATTGTTATTTGTATATATATATATATATATATATATATATATATATATTATATAGTAAAGTGTTAAAGTGGGAACACTCTTTGTTACCATAGTGTCTTTCAAACATGTAAAAGTATTCTAGTGCCACACACAGAATCCTGTTCAGTTGTCATATATATATAGATCTGCTATGGTTGCGCTCTTGGGCTGAATACCCGCGTAATCGACCAGTGCAGTCTCACAGGTAAATAGAAAACCATCGAGTATGTTTCTTTGGGGAACAAGATGACCTGCGTAATGTCCCCGGGTTGTTAAGCTTACTGCACAGATAACTGCTGTTCCTCTTTGGAGTGGTTTATCTTGTTTCAGGAGATCAAAGACTTTATGCCGAGAGCTACTCATGGCTTGTGGCTATCTCTTCTTAACAAGTGTGTTGCATATTAAAGTGATGTAGACCCAGAGGCTAAACATGGTGGAAGATTAGACATCTTCCACTGCTGGTATCTAGAGATTGGAGTGAGGCTCTGCCTTGTCCTGTATGAAACTGGTACAGACTTCTTTTTTGTTGTCCTGTTCCCTTTGTAAAAGACTGCTTTCTGTCCGATATTTCAGTACAGCAGATACTGAAAATAATGAAAACACCAAAGGATATGCGATTGTCACTGAAATAGTCTTGATGTTTACTTATGTTGATGAAGAGGTGTCTCTCAGGACAAAAGGAAATCTTTCCAAAAACATTTTCTCTGAAGCACTTGTACTTCAAGGGCATCATTGCACAC
>JADBJO010000009.1:648836-681336 GCA_016801955.1 Conus betulinus
CAAATGCACAAAGGCATGTAGGCATTCACACAGACAGACCAACAGAATGACACACACACACGCATGCATGCATGCATGCACGCACGCGCGCACGCATGCATGTACACACACACACACACAGAGAAACGTACACACACACACAGTGACATACACACACACAGACATACACACATGCATGCACACAAGCACGCACGCACGCACACGCACACACACATGCACACACACTGCAGTATAATCATTTACAAGTGTTAACTTTAATTTATTAAAGTTCACGATTAAAACTCCACAGTTGGAGCGTTCATCAAAGATATAAGTGTGAACATATGTGAAAAAAGGAGAGTACGAAGAGAAAAGGGGGAGGGGAAGATTGTTTAGGGGGGGGGGGGGAGGTCACAGCCATTCCCACCAGTCCATCTCCCTGCCCTTCCCTCCCTTCTTCTCCCCCAAAAGGTTTTAAAACAGACTAATTTCACTTGGGGAAATGGTAAGTGGGCAGTATCGGCTTCGCCTTTGAGTTATACAAGTGAAAATGTCTTTCCCCATCAATAACTGAAGAAATTAATTCATTGAGCCCATCTGCAAGAGCCATGTATACATATAGTTTATGGACATAAAGATGATGATTTCTGACTACTAATATGTTTTGTACTTTGAAATATAAACTTTGCTTGAATAATGTCTATTGCTTGTAAATTTGAATCAGAGCTGTGACAAATCCCAGTCTCCCCACCTGCTGTTCCCCCCCCCCCCCCCCCCCCCCCCCCCCCCCCCCCCCCCCCCCCCCCCCCATTTTCTACTTCAACCCCCATGCCCCAAACTTTAGTTGAGAGTATGAAAACCTCGGTTTTGTTATTGTTGTTGTTGTTACTGTTGTAGGGAAATCCAGATTGCCATCGATGAATTTGTGTAACCCTGCACTGTTGATTTATTGATTAACTATTAAAAGTGATCCTTTAAGAAGCTGGAAGGTTTGCACACCCTTTCATGCCACCATCCACCCCACCTCACCATGAGGCTAGCTGGACTGTTCTGGGTATGGATGGAAACATCAGAAAATCATAGCTATACAACCTGCTGAAAATAGACAATCGTTATCATATTAAACAAATATGTTATTTTTCTCTCTGTTTTTCTATCGTGAAGAAGCTGGATTTAATATCAACACAACGACCCTGAACATTGGTATGAAGATAAGCAGACAGAAGTTGCATAAATCTTGACCAGTTCTTATAATTTGCTTTTTTTTTCACATTTGCATATGACCTACCTTTCAAAGTTGCCTTACAACTTTCTTCAGTGGATGATGTTACAAGCTGAGTGATGATCACAATTCGTTATTCTGGCTACTTCTCTCTCTTTGTCTTTTTTTATGGTTAAAGAGCAAGTAGAATTACAATTAGAAAGTGGTGGATGCAAGGGCTTATATTGTATGAGAAGGTTTCTCAGGTTTAGGAAGTGTGGTATGTGACAAGTGTGCAGAAAAAAAGTGGAATAGGTCAGAAACTTGTTAAGCCAACGTTTAACTTGCCCTTTTTGTATTCAAGTTATGTGACTCTTCCCCTGTAAACTTACATTGTTTCCTTCATAAAATCTATGCACAGCGTTTGTGTTGAAGTTGATAACAGATTTGACAAGTACACTGCCAGAACATAAGCATATGGAGCAATAATATGCATATCATCTGTGCTCATATTTGTACTGATATTGGTGCTTTTGCTACATTACCTGATGAACTTTAGGTAGACAATCCATTGACTATGTTGCTTTGCATTTACTAGTATCACTTAGTGGTATATTAGCTTTTTTACTCTTTGAATCAGTAGAAGCTTGCTCTAAGAACTAGTGAGACCTTATCTAAGCTCATGCTCAGCTTGTTAGTTTTAGCAGCTCATACTCTGTGTAGTGAGCATAGACATTTCATTGGAGTAGGTACTTTGTTTATGATTTTTATGAAAGTATTAAAGAAAATGCTTATCCGCTGAGCTTGATTTTTAAAAGACAAAGGTATTGGCATGTGAGTGGTGTTGATAAGATGGTTGTGATGGTGTTGTGACTGGTTCTTTCGAGGTAGATGATGTGTACGTTTTGTAGAAATGGGGACATTGACAAGGTCAGTTCAGTACCGTTCTATTGAATGTCCACTGTCAGCATGTCGATTTTAATGACTTGTTCTTATCTGCCTTTCTCTAAATCCTTCCTCGGACCAGTTTCAAGCATTTATGTATTTTCTCACTTCTGACTGAAGAGCTCATGATCAGTTTCAGTGAATCATGTCATTTGTTGTTCAGTAGTTATGGGTGGCATACTGTCTGTTGTGGGTTGACATGGTGTCTGTCTTGACACATGAATGCCTGGTTTGTCCTGGGATAGGTAAATGCTTTGGCACTCATGTTTGTTTTTACACTTTATCCGATGTATGATTGTTTCTTAGTCACCTGTACCCATGTATTCACACACAAATCAGCACAACATCGTATAATTCCTACTGACAGTGCATTTGTATGCACAAATTTGGGACGAGTTTTCTTGGTGTCTTTTACCTACTGTTGTGTGTCAAAATACCCCATTTTGAAATACTGTAATGATTTGAAATGCTTTAATGTGGAACGGCTTTACTGTTGGTGACGTGATTGTGCTGCATCAGATTTGTAACCTGATACAAGCTGCTTTTATCTGCACTGCATCTTTACCTGTAACTGCTTCACTGATGCTTTGACATCCTGTTTATTTCTGCAGCTTATGGTCATCAGAGGAAGGAAGGAAAACGTGTGAGGGGGGGGGAAATTTCTGTCTACTGCTGCCGCTTTTTTTTTCTTTCCAGCTTCTTTGCGGCTCAAAATGCCAATGACTGGTGTAAGATACTGCATCTGTTGCAGTTTATTTCTGACATGCAGTGATACTAAGATCTGTTGCTTTAGTTTGTTGTCACCCTGCTGTGGTCCTGTTTTTGTGACATGTACATTTCAGCAGAACATTCAGTTCCTGTCCTCAGAGAATTCTGCACAAAAAATGTTTTTCAGTTGATATATATGTCAGTCTATCTATCAGTCAATCTATTTATGTATCTGCCTGTATATAGATAGATAGATAGAGATTTGTTCCTTCTACCATCATGCTCCACTTTGCCCTTTTCATTGTCCTCTTTATTTCCATTTCAGATTTGCCTTCCTTGAGATGCTTTCTGGTCTGCTTTGGCAACCAGATAAATTGGTATTGTATGAACTGGGATGGGCAAATGGCAATAGTGTTATTTTTTCCATTTGGGGCCTTTAAGAGAAAAATATGTGGGTCCCCCCCCCCCCCCCCCCCCCCCCCCCCCCCCCCCCCCCCCCCCCCCCCCCCCCCCCCCCCCATGTGGACATGGACGGCTGGGCTGCAATGATAGAACAAACAAACAAACACCGCCAGCTGTTTGAGCTGTTGCAGACAAAATTAACGCGAGATTGATGGAATGGAGTTCCTGAGAAAGGATTGTATACATGTCATTTTTTTTCTTCCCTCAGTTCTTTTTTTAATTGTCTTTGAAAAGTTTACCTTTGGGTAACTTCTCTGTTCTAGGGAGATGGTATCTCTTTTTATAGGAAAGCAGCTGTCCTTGTGGGAGGAGCTCACTGTGCCTGAAGGCAACCTTCACATACATCACAGTTACATGTCTCATTACCCCATTTGGTGTTAACACTGGAATGGGTTGTTTTTTTTATATATCTCCGTTCCAATACCCCCTCCCCCTCCCCCCCCCTTCACAATTTTTTAGAATCATATAGATTTTTTTAAAATCCGTTTTTTTATCATGTAGGTACCTCACTACATAGAGGCTTGTCATAACTTGTAATGATGCATGTGAAGTCTTGTTACCTTTCCACAAAGATTTTCTTTGTAGGAATATGTCCGATTCTGAAGGCCATCCCCCCCCCCCCCCCCCCCCAGCAATGGAGGGAATAATCACAGCTGTAGTACTTGTGTGAGAGAAATTATTTGAATGTTCTTTTCTTCATGAAAAAGGACCTAGAACACTAGGCCAAGTGTTAGTTTATTCCATAGTTTGGTGTTTGCGGTCTTAGATTACAATGCAATTGGAATTAGTCCAGGAAGCTGCAGGGTCTTCACAAATTGTGATATGAACATCTTAGGGATTCAGTTAAACTTTGTCATCAAAGAGTGGACACTATTACAAGCTACCAAATTGATTTTTTTTTTTCTCTTTTGGGGGGTGGGAGATAGAATTTATTTTTGTATTTTCATATTTTCTCATCATCTTAAACAGGTTGCATTTGGCTGAATTTATCTGCTAAAAGTGTGCCTCGATCATCACAGTTTATTTGTTGGTTTGCTTGTTTTTAATAAGTTGTCTTTAAAGATACATGTTAACATAAAACAAGTGTTCCTGGAGAATGATAAATTTTTTTAAAACTAATTATTTATTTTACTTTTTTTGTATTGGAAAAAAAAATGTATGTGTCTGAATTTATTGAACAAGGAAAGTGTGCCTGAATCATTGCTTTTTTTTTTTTTGTCCCCCAATTTTCCAATGTATTGTTTCATTGATATTTGGATTCCTTATATTCAGTGTAAGGTGAACTTCATCTTGTTCTTGATGTGCTTGACATGTGTATCTCTCAAAGAAAAAAAAAAAAAGAGAGTGGCATCCCCATTAATGAAAGTGGAGTATGTTTTTATCTCTCAAAGAAAAAAAAAGAGAGAGTGGCATCCCCATTAATGAAAGTGGAGTATGTTTTTAATGTTCCCAAAGCTTCAATAAGTGGGTAAAACATTGATTTATTTAAAGTAAGCAGGGTAATATTGATCAGTACTGATGGTGAAATGTGTACAGTTTAGCTTGATTCTTAGATCAGCTGCTGAAGCAGAGGACTAGTAAATAACGAAGAGAGAAATGGGGTGAGCAAGTCACCATTTTATGCCAGGTTTATACCTCTGTACCAGATGAGCATAAGCAGTATTGACAAGAATTGGCGTGCCTTTTGTCATGTGTATACCAAACTTAGGTATTGATTTCTTATTTTTTGAAATGAATGACCAAAATGAAGATCAGGATGACTTTCCTCGATACGCAAATGTTGATGACAGTAAAATGTTTTCAGGACTGCTTGATTGTTGAAACTTTATGAATATATCAGTGTGTATAACTTGAAGAATTCTCTACAATGTGCATCGATTTTAAAGGTGGAATTGCTTGGAAGCTGACAAGACAGTGAGGGTATATGGGAAAGTGACCCCTGTGTTCCATCCAATCACAATAATTCTGAAGTCTCTCTGGCAAGCGTACTGGTCCATAGCAGTCCAGGCATTCATTTGGAAGAAGTCATTTGGCTTCTTTTTTCAGCTTTTCACTTTGATACTTGCATTATTTTGTGTTGCCTTGTTTTGTACAGTCACCGTTTTTTATCTGGCTTTTACCTGTCAGCTTCAGTGTTGTACCTTGTATCTTCAGAAGATGGTTTGTATCTTCAAAAAAGATGTCATCAGTTGTCTGCAGTGTTCCGCTCAAAGTCCTTGACCTGGTAGAACAGATTTCCGTTCATTCAGCCATGTCATTCTCTGACTGGAAGTTGCGCTTTTTGATGACTTATTTTCACTGTCAATGTATGGTTGGTCTGAGAATATGATCAATAAATAAGTGAATGTGTGACCTTGTATTGAACATGGATGGTATGAGGTTGGGGGTGAGAGTGCACATGTATCAATCGGGCTGCTGTATATATCATCACTACTATATAGTTAAGATGCTGGGGTGTAATACTTCCATCCATTCATTTTGTTTGCAACGTGATCAAGACAAAAATGCTGTTTTCCATATTACCTCACTTTATTGCATATAAACGATGCAGATAGTAGCAGCAAAAATCAAACAAAATTAAATCAGCATGACTTGTCTCACCCACCACATCCACCCCCTTCCCCTCCCATCCCCACTTGCCCATCCCACAACCACAACACAAAACAACTGTGCATAGCTGATCATTTTTCAGGGCAAGGCACTGCAGATTATGTTCTCTCTTCAATACAATTCATTAAAGTAATCTAAGTTTAAAATACAAGACACAAATCTGAAGTTGAATGGCATTCAGAATGGAAATTCAGCACCGTTCTTTAGTTAATATATACTCATCTGAAAGAACATCACCGTTCTTTACAACAGCAGAGGTTATCTCAGGACTGTCACCACGTTCCAAACTACCACGTATATATGTTAAAAAAAGATTAAAAGCAAAACCTCACCCAACCCATTAAAAACAGATTAAAAGAACCAATCTAGCATTAAAAACCAACACGTTGAAATAAGATAAGACAATGTTGCCCACAGCCCAGCCGACCGCAAAGGGCCACACCAGGGCCGTCACCACGTTAAAAACAACTCGCAAGTCAGTCATTCACACAATTCTTTAAAATACATCCAAAAACCCATCCAAAAGTTTTGTTAAAAATCTTTCCAAAGTAAAATCTCAGATCCGATGAAAAATGTTAATCTCTTTCAAGAACTCAAAGATCACGTCAGGCGGAACGTCTCTGAACAGGTTTTCATGGAATCTGCTGTAAAATGTGTTTGTCTCACATCGTGCAAGTCCCAACACTCTAAAAGAATATGTTTCATTGTGAGTGGAACATGACATGAATGCACCATGGAGCTTCTTTCACCCTTTAAAAGGTAGGAATGGGTAAAATATGAATGGCCGGTGTGCAGCCGGCACAGAACTGTTTCTTCTTTACGACCACCAGACGAAGATGAGAGGAACTCCTTTAGGTTTGGACGGATCTGAAAGAGTTTGTTATCCGTCTGTGTATTCCAATCCTCCTGCCAGAGGTCTCTGACATAATCGTTAATTTTGGGTTTCAGATCTGAGCAGGGGATAGGTGTGTTTGACAGATTCTCTCTTGTGGCATTCTTGGCCAAACGATCAACCATTTCGTTCCCTCCAATGCCAACATGACCGGGAACCCAAGCCAGAATAATGTTGTAACCCCTCCACTTTCAACTTGGTAAAAAGTTAAAAAAAGTGTAAAAGTTCTGGATGCTGCTGAGGTTGCGGCCAGCTATGGCCTCCAAAGCTGACAGTGAATCCGACAGAACCAGAAAGTCCCTCTTCATAGACTGTGAGATTATCCTGTGCCAGAGCAGAGCTGTAAGTTCAGCAGAGTAAGCAGAAGCATCTGAATGAATATGTTCCAACCGTATTTGAGAAGGAGCACCAGGGCAATAGGCTGCACAGGCCACTCCATCTTCTGACTTGGAACCATCAGTGAAAATTTTCTGATAGGATGGGAATTCTGAACAAAGGTCAGCATACAACGCCTTGTATGCCAGAGAGCTGGTACATTCTTTGCGAAAAGCTGCAAGATCAAAATGAATCTCTGGTGTAAAAAAGGTCCACGGAGGTTGATCTGGAAACTTAGAAAAATCAGACACAACTCTAGATCTAGATCTGCATTTCCGCACGTGAGCTGCATACGAAGACCAAACGGTGGAATACAGTTGAGGTTGTTTTCGAATTTGCTTTGGAACTGAGGGTCAAAGACACACAGTCATAGGCAGCGTTCTCCGGTTCCGAGAGCAGTCTGATATAGTAGTTCAAAGAGTTTCAGCCTGCGGTTGGACAGTGAGAGTTCACCTGCCTCTGCGTACAGGCTGTACACAGGGGTGGTGCGGAATGCTCCAAGACAGAGACGAAGACCCTGATGGTGAACTGGGTCTAGGACTTTTAGATACGAGGCTCTAGCGGCGCTGTAAATGATGCTGCCGTAGTCCAACTTGGATCGAACTAATGCCCTGTAAAGATGGGAGAAGTGTGCGTTTGTCTGCACCCCAATCATATGAGCCACTACACGGAGGATATTCATGGCTTTGAGGGACGATGTTTTCAACTTCTGAATATGGTCTTTAAAATTTAACTTTTGGTCAAAGGTAACACCCAAAAATTTGGCTTCTGTGACAGCGGGAATTTTAGCCTTATCTATGAAAATTTCTGGTGGTGGAAAAAGTTGTCTGAAATTGTGAAAGTGGATGCACTCTGTTTTAACCGATGAAAACTTGAACCCATTTTCGACTGCCCACTGTTGGATTTTATAAACACACAACTGGAGTTGGCGCTGTACACCAGCAAATGATTTCCCAGATGCATCAAGGGCAAAATCATCAACAAAAAGAGAGCAATCTGAACCTTGGTTGACAAAATTGACAATTCGTTTATTTTTATACTAAACAGGGCTGGGGAAAGGATACTACCCTGTGGAACACCCATTTCCTACTCATGAATTTCTGATAATGTTGTCCCCACACAGACCTGGAAGGATCTGTCTGCCAAAAACTGTTCTATGAATACTGGGAGATTGCCACGGAAACCCATCCAATGGAGGTCTGACAGGATTCCATACTTCCACGTCATGTCATAGACCTTCTCTATGTCGAAAAAATGGCAACAACAACATGCTTTTTCTCTAAAAAAAGGAGTTTCAAATGGTGGTTTCCAATCTGATTAAATGGTCCATGGTAGAGTGATGCTTTCTAAAACCACACTGTTCCATGGCTAAAAGCCCATCAGTTTCCAATTTCCACATGAGCCTACCATTTACCATTTTTTCCCATCACCTTACAAACACAACTTGTTAAGGCTATTGGACGATAGTTGTTGGGTTTGAATGATCCTCCCCTGGCTTCGGAATGGGAACAATTAAGGCCCCTTTTCCATGAAGCTGGGAAAGACCCAGACGTCCAGACATGGTTATAAACTTGAAGCAGAATGTAAGACCTGAGTCAGGAAGGTGTTTTAAGAGTTGATAATGTATTTCATCAAGACCAGGAGCAGAATCGTGACACGCCTGCAAGGCAGACTTCAGTTCATTTAGATTAAAGGGCAAGTTGTAGTCTTCTTGATTGGGTGAGGTAAAGTCAAGCTTCTTTTTTTCTGCTTGCGTTTTGCGGTGAGAGTGCACATGTATCAATCGGGCTGTTGTATATATCATCACTACTATATAGTTAAGATGCTGGGGTGTATACTTCCATCCATTCATTTTGTTTGCAACATGATCAAGACAAAATGCTGTTTTCCATATTACCTCACTTTTATTGCATATAAACGATGCAGATAGTAGCAGCAAAAATCAAACAAAATTAAATCAGCATGACTTGTCTCACCCACCACATCCACCCCCTTCCCCTCCCATCTCCCCACTTGCCATCCCACAACCACAACACAAAACAACTGTGCGTAGCTGATCATTTTTCAGGGCAAGGCACTGCAGATTATGTTCTCTCTTCAATACAATTCATTAAAGTAATCAAAGTTTAAAATACAAGACAAATCTGAAGTTGAATGGCATTCAGAATGGAAATTCAGCACCGTTCTTTAGTTAATATATACTCATCTGAAAGAACATCACCGTTCTTTAGTTAATAGATCTGAAGGAACATATCTGGTACACCAGGGTTGTCCATCCCACCCACTCCTTCCCCTTCCATCAAAATCCAAGGAGAGATTTTTGTTTTTCAAAGTTTGTACTTTCCCACCATTACTCATTAGAAAAAAAAAAAAGTTATATTCAGAACATTGGGAAAAATATTTACAATGCATGCCATAACCAAAAAGTAACTCTCAAGACAACCTTTGGTCGTCCGGCCTATGACTAATTAACAAGATTAAGATTAAGATTAAAATTATAGTCCCGTCAACAGCAGAGGTTATCTCTCAGGACTGTCACCACGTTCCAAACTACCACGTATATATGTTTAAAAAAAGATTAAAAGCAAAACCTCACCCAACCCATTAAAAACAGATTAAAAGAACCAATCTTAGCATTAAAAACCAACACGTTGAAATAAGATAAGACAATGTTGCCCACAGCCCAGCCGACCGCAAAGGGCCACACCAGGGCCGTCACCACGTTAAAAACAACTCGCAAGTCAGTCTTCACACAATTCTTTAAAATACATCCAAAAACCCATCCAAAGTTTGTTAAAAAAATCTTTCCAAAGTAAAATCTCAGATCCGATGAAAAATGTTAATCTCTTTCAAGAACTCAAAGATCACGTCAGGCGGAATGTCTCTGAACAAGGTTTTCATGGAATCTGCTGTAAAAAATTGTTTGTGTCTCACATCGTGCAAGTCCCAACACTCTAAAAGAATATGTTTCATTGTGAGTGGAACATGACATGGAATGCACCATGGAGCTTCTTCTTCACCCTTTAAAAGGTAGGAATGGGTAAAATATGAATGGCCGGTGTGCAGCCGGCACAGAACTGTTTTTCTTCTTTACGACCACCAGACGAAGATGAGGAACTCCTTTAGGTTTGGACGGATCTGAAAGAGTTTGTTATCCGTCTGTGTATTCCAATCCTCCTGCCAGAGGTCTCTGACATAATCGTTAATTTTGGGTTTCAGATCTGAGCAGGGGATAGGTGTGTTTGACAGATTCTCTCTTGTGGGCATTCTTGGCCAAACGATCAACCATTTCGTTCCCTCCAATGCCAACATGACCGGGAATCCAAACCAGAATAATGTTGTAACCCTCCACTTTCAACTTGGTAAAAAGTTAAAAAAAAGTGTAAAAATTCTGGATGCTGAAGGTTGCGGCCAGCTATGGCCTCCAAAGCTGACAGTGAATCCGACAGAACCAAAAAGTCCCTCTTCGTAGACTGTGAGATAGACTGTGCCAGAGCTGTAAGTTCAGCAGAGTAAGCAGAAGCATCTGAATGAATATGTTCCAACCGTATTTGAGAAGGAGCACCAGGGCAATAGGCTGCACAGGCCACTCCATCTTCTGACTTGGAACCGTCAGTGAAAATTTTCTGATAGGATGGGAATTCTGAACAAAGGTCAGCATACAACGCCTTGTATGCCAGAGAGCTGGTACATTCTTTGCGAAAAGCTGCAAGATCAAAATGAATCTCTGGTGTAAAAAAGGTCCACGGAGGTTGATCTGGAAACTTAGAAAAATCAGACACAACTCCTAGATCTAGATCTGCATTCCGCACGTGAGGCTGCATACGAAGACCAAATGGTGGAATACAGTTGGGGTTGTTTTCGAATTTGCTTTGGAACTGAGGGTCAAAGACAGTCATAGGCAGGGTTCTCCGGTTCCGAGAGCAGTCTGATATAGTAGTTCAAAGATAGTTTCAGCCTGCGGTTGACAGTGAGAGTTCACCTGCCTCTGCGTACAGGCTGTACACAGGGGTGGTGCGGAATGCTCCAAGACAGAGACGAAGACCCTGATGGTGAACTGGGTCTAGGACTTTTAGATACGAGGCTCTAGCGGCGCTGTAAATGATGCTGCCGTAGTCCAGCTTGGATCGAACTAATGCCCTGTAAAGATGGAGAAGTGTGCGTTTGTCTGCACCCCAATCCATATGAGCCACTACACGGAGGATATTCATGGCTTTGAGGGACGATGTTTTCAACTTCTGAATATGGTCTTTAAAATTTTAACTTTTGGTCAAAGGTAACACACCCAAAAATTTGGCTTCTGTGACAGCGGGAATTTTAGCCTTATCTATGAAAATTTCTGGTGGTGGAAAAAGTGTGTCTGAAATTGTGAAAGTGGATGCACTCTGTTTTAACCGATGAAAACTTGAAACCATTTTCGACTGCCCCACTGTTGGATTTTATAAACACACAACTGGAGTTGGCGCTGTACACCAGCAAATGATTTCCCAGATGCATCAAGGGCAAAATCATCAACAAAAAGAGAGCAATCTGAACCTTGGTTGACAAAATTGACAATTTCGTTTATTTTTATACTAAACAGGGCTGGGGAAAGGATACTACCCTGTGGGAACACCCATTTCCCTACTCATGAATTTCTGATAATGTTGTCCCACACACAGACCTGGAAGGATCTGTCTGCCAAAAACTGTTCTATGAATACTGGGAGATTGCCACGGAAACCCATCCAATGGAGGTCTGACAGGATTCCATACTTCCACGTCATGTCATAGGCCTTCTCTATGTCGAAAAAAAATGGCAACAACATGCTTTTTCTCTAAAAAAGGAGTTTCAAATGGTGGTTTCCAATCTGATTAAATGGTCCATGGTAGAGTGATGCTTTCTAAAACCACACTGTTCCATGGCTAAAAGCCCATCAGTTTCCAATTTCCACATGAGCCTACCATTTACCATTTTTTCCCATCACCTTACAAACACAACTTGTTAAGGCTATTGACGATAGTTGGTTGGGTTTGAATGATCCTCCCCTGGCTTCGGAATGGGAACAATTACGGCCCTTTTCCATGAAGCTGGGAAAGACCCAGACGTCCAGACATGGTTATAAACTTGAAGCAGAATGTTAAGACTGAGTCAGGAAGGTGTTTTAAGAGTTGATAATGTATTTCATCAAGACCAGGAGCAGAATCGTGACACGCCTGCAAGGCAGACTTCAGTTCATTTAGATTAAAGGGCAAGTTGTAGTCTTCTTGATTGGGTGAGGTAAAGTCAAGCTTCTTTTTTCTGCTTGCGTTTGCGGTGAGAGTGCACATGTATCAATCGGGCTGTTGTATATATCATCACTACTATATAGTTAAGATGCTGGGGTGTAATACTTCCATCCATTCATTTTGTTTGCAACATGATCAAGACAAAAATGCTGTTTTCCATATTACCTCACTTTTATTGCATATAAACGATGCAGATAGTAGCAGCAAAAATCAAAACAAAATTAAATCAGCATGACTTGTCTCACCCACCCACATCCACCCCCTTCCCCTCCCATCTCCCCACTTGCCCATCCCACAACCACAACACAAAACAACTGTGCGTAGCTGATCATTTTTCAGGGCAAGGCACTGCAGATTATGTTCTCTCTTCAATACAATTCATTAAAGTAATCAAAGTTTAAAATACAAGACACAAATCTGAAGTTGAATGGCATTCAGAATGGAAATTCAGCACCCGTTCTTTAGTTAATATATACTCATCTGAAAGAACATCACCGTTCTTTAGTTAATATATACTGATCTGAAGGAACATATCTGGTACACCAGGGTTGTCCATTCCCACCCCACTCCTCCCCCTTCCATCAAAATCCAAGGAGAGATTTTGTTTTTCAAAGTTTGTACTTTCCCACCATTACTCATTAGAAAAAAAAAAGTTATATTCAGAACATTGGGAAAAATATTTACAATGCATGCCATAACCAAAAAGTAACTCTCAAGACAACCTTTGGTCGTCCGGCCTATGACTAACAAGACTATTAAAAAATGTGAACAGTTTTCATACAACTGAAATCTGTACGCAGATCAATATACCTATCAGGAATTGATACTAAATATGCCAGCGAGAACAAAATTATGAAAAGGTCAAACTATACAGTTTGTACAAGATAGCCACATGTCCACAGGAGTGAACCCCCTTTGCCCCAACTCAAATGAAAGGGTGTGTGGAACATTCTTGAATAAGACAGGCACTGAAATACATGCACACACTCAAATAGATCCTGATCTGGCCACAAGGCTGGTCTCTCTTCTAGTTCTATGCTGGATAGATCAGTCTTTATGATGAATGCCACCAGGCTAAAGGCCTGTTTGATTTCAGTCTTAAGCACAACTGACAATTTATGTCGCTTATAGCCCCCCACCGCAAAGGGCCATATCAGAGCCATTACCTTGTTGAAGTCAACTATACACAGATTCTCTCTCTCTCTCTTTCACCACACACACACACACATAATTAAAACAATACATTAAAAAAAAAAGGGGGGGGGGGGGGGGGGGGGGAAAAAAAAACACCTGGATAACATTTCTGCTGATCTTACAACTGCTATGTATAGAAAATACCAACTGGAAGATGTTTTCCTCCTTTTTTTCAGAAGCAGTTGCTTCCCTTTCATCTGTCTCCCTCCAACTTTCTAAATCGACTCTGAGACGGACAACAACACAATAAGCAACTGTAAAATGTACCTCGTTTTACTGACCAGGCTACCCAGAAAACTGCCAAACTCAATATCTGCAGAAACTATCCCCCCCCCCCCCCTCCCCCCAACTTTTTTTTTTTTTTTTTTAGTCCATACAGACAACCCATTCAGCAGATTCATTGTAAACTGGACATGAAACAATTTAATGTAGAGATTAAAAACCCAATCAGTTCAACTCTGATCAGAATCCAGTGATATACTGATTAACAACAATGACCACAACAGAAGTGTCAACCTCAAATGTGCAAATTAATGTATTACTGAGCAGCAGAATCAGAAAATAAAGGAGGTTTGAGAACACAGCCAACTGCCTAGGTCATTTCAAGGTTTAAGGAATAGGGGAAATATCTTTTCAATAAAATAACCAGTCAGAAATTCAACTATTTATTGGTATCTGCCTATGTGTACAGAAATATGTGACCCTGAAAAATATATTTACAAAGAGCAAAATATAGAAATATGTGACCCTGAAAATATATTTACCAAGAGCAAAAGTTTAGACGCACAAATCTGACACCCAGACAAGGCCATGTACAAGAATCTCACCCAAGAAGAATTAAATTTGCGATATATCTAAAAATTGTAAAGTTTCTCATCTATGAACTTTGATTGTGACCTACAGATCCAGACAATACATCTCCCCCCCCTCCAGCCTCAAGCAAGTTTGCAACAAGTTCATGACAGCTTCTAAAAAGATTCACAACCGTTGCTTTCATTCAGTGGATCTACACAGTATCTGTTGATGAATCCACACCAATTTGACAATAGGGAGAGCAAAAACAGCCAATACTCTAATATTTACCATGACAAAGACTGCAGCATGCACTGTTGTGTCATGATTCATGGCTGAGGAATCTACAATAATTCACACACCATGAGAGAGAGAAGAAAAACCCTCTACATTCATACTAGGAAGAAAAAATGTGGACAAAGTACAAAATTTTGATTACAGTATAACCCAAAATAATTGAAATCACATAACATGAATAATAAGGCAATTGTTTTTCAAAGATAAAAAAAAAAATTATAGTGATGAAGCAAAGATAGATTTTAATGAGCATTTAAAGCGAAATCTCGTACTTCAAACACTGATTTTTTTTTTTTTTTTTTGTTAAACCTTTTCTAATGTTAGCAGGAGACAAACAATGAAGAGACTATGAAGGTGAGAAACATGAATGCATAAGCAAATAACTGGATTGTTCTACATAACTGTACAGAAAAACTGATTAAAAACACACACGCACATACACAAGACCCTATTTTAACCTTCCCTGAACAATGGTCACAATATTATACTAGTAATGTAATGAAGACTAGTTCCATACCGTATTGTCTCTTAAGCACAAAAGATTTTAGAGTGCAACTGCCATCTGATGCTTTCCCCCCTTCTACTTTTTTCCTGTTTGTGGGCTGGCAGGGCAGGGAAGTGAGGGAGAGATTGAAAGGCTGTTACGTTTTTACTTGTTGAAAATGGCTTTTTTTTTTCAGCAGCATTTTGCCATGAGAGACGACTCTTTACTTCTGTTTCACATTTCCTGGTATTTTGGTTAAATGTCATCTGAAGCAGAAGCCCCCAGGCCACTCATCACTTCAGCCACAAATGGAAGGGAAGTGTCAGGTGGGAGGGGGGAGAAGACGATCTGCTGGTCTGTTTGACTTGGGATTTCAGACCACTGGTCTTCTGGCTTTCCAGACTGGCTATATTACAAGCTGGCAGTGCAAACTGGTTTACCCAATCGTAAAACTAATAGGAATCAAAATGGCATAGTACATGGATGTGGGCCCGACTGTACCAGTATACTGATAGCGAATCAAGGGACTGAAATGTGTAGGAAACATCAGGTATGAGGTATGAGAGAGAATATGTGTTCCAAATCAGATCAGAGGCAATAATAGCTGGGAAAGGAAGAGAGAATGAAGAGACAATTTTTTTGCGAGGTCACCCAGGAGAAGGTAACGCTGTTCAAGTACACTAAATTTTTCTAGCTTACATTTACTGACATGAGTTTTATTTCTGAAAATCTTTTCACACTGTTTTCTGGTAATTAATGACACAGAGGAGGATACTTCTGTATCGCCATGACTTAACGTTTGTTACATGTCAACTGCAGTTGTTAGTTCCTATCTTTTCACTTCAAGAAACTTGCTCATTTCCTAGACACTGCATCTTTTAAGAATCCCAAAATGTGTCAGGTATAAAAGAAAAGCACCAGTGCTGAAACAAGGATCATGCACATGCAAGGTGTCCTGAGGAAACATTGTGCAACCCAAGTTCACCGTCACCTAAGAAAATGGCTCTGCTGGTAAAGACCACCAATTACGTTGATTCAGGCAGACACTCATCTGAGGATGTTTTCGAAGCCAAGCACCAATACAGGCACTAGTAGTCTTCTGTACTTCTTCCTTGTGTATGGATAAACTGTTGACCACCACTGTACAGCACAACTTGTAAACTATACCAACAGACTGTATACTGATGCAAAATACCACTTCATTAATAAAATACCAGTACAATATTGGTACAAGTTCGGCACCGAAACCCATCACTACTTGCAATCCATTAAGCACCACAAAATTGCGATGATGTACTGTTGTAAAAAACAGCAATGATGATGAGAGACAGAGAGAGAGAGTAAGAGAGAGACAAAGAGAGAGAGAGTGAAAACAATAACACATGAAAAACATTTGTAAACTGAAACTGCATTGTGGTCCCCAAGTAAAAAAATATTCTTGCTGCAAACTGCTGGAAAATACAATAGTAATAATAATAATGTACACTTACATAGCACATTATTCAGGGAATCTGCTGTAACTAGCTTAAGTGTTTTGCAAAAAACAAATTGTATTCAAGCAAGAAAAAATGGTGACAGTTAATGAACAGCATTTCCATTCACTTGTTTGTTAACACATTGACAGATGATATGATGACAGATGATGAACAGCATTTCCATTTACTTGTTTGTTAACAGATTGACAGATGATAATGATGACAGATGATGAACAGCATTTCATTTACTTGTTTGTTAACAGATTGACAGTTTAATTAACAGATGATGAACAGACTTGTTTGTTAACAGACTGACAGATCACTGTTGAACTGTAGAGAAATGAGATTCAGATGAAGATGATCACAAACTCATGAGTGAACAGCTCAGAAGGAAATATCTGAATAAAAGCCCTATCACATATTTTCTGGTGGTAAACACTTGCAATCCTGAATACATACACTGTGGTCAAAATATGATGCACCAATAATCAATATCAGACAGCTCCACTATACAAGCGTGGCTTTTGTGTTCATTGTTGAAGAAAGAGAAAAAAGGAAACTCCCAAGGGTTATCACATTACAGAATGAATGTCAAGGGTGAAATCAAGCACAAATTTATAGTTTGATTACCAATGCTTTTTGATTGTTAACTATTTCATATTGAATACATGTTAAGCTTCAATTCAATTTGAATATGTGTACCACAAGTACATCGCTGTCATCATAAAATCAATGTATCAAATCAAATTTGATAAATACATGAAACATTTCTTTCCACCACACTGTTACTGAAGTAGCAACAATAAGCCATGCATCTTTTTGAATAACCAAATGCAATTAGGACAGTTTTAGAACCAGTGAACCATTATTTCCTTAATTAAATTAATGAACGGAATAAAAGTAATGTAGTTCAACTGATGAAGCATCTTCAAGTATGCTGTGTGTATACAGCCAACAGAAAAACAAGTAAATCCACAACCAGTAGGAAAGTATTCCGAACTACAGTCTATTCGCCTTCGCTCTGTTTCAGAATTACTAAAGCTCAGGCAACCACACAGGGCCCTCTCAGGTCTGTTACTGCATTAATAAAAGTCACTCCTATTATTGGGAAAAAATACCACGATTTGTAACATATTGGTCTTCTTATCCTTTAAGACAGAAAAAACTAAGCCATGCTGACTCAGACTATACCAGCCATTCTAAATTGTTTATTCTAACCAAATTTCTTCAAAAATCATAAAAAAAAAAAATCATTAAAATATACAAATGCAACAACAACTGAAAACAAAATAACAATAAAAAGCCGCTAACCCAGACTAAGCAGCTGGAGCTGAGCCTGTCCCAGCTGGACAGCAAGGCAGAGTCAGAGAAAATGAAAAACAAACAAAAAAAAGACAGCATACAAGTTCCAGATAGTATTACTTACTCCTACAAGTTCCAGAAGACAGTATTACTATTCTAATTTGTACTGAAAACCCCTCTCCCCACCATCAATCTTCTCCCATTTCCCTTTGGAGCACCTTTGATAAGAAAAATGTCTGCCAATATACAGACCACACACAAAGACTCTCAGGTATACTGAGAGTTAACAAACATTTGCATCAAACACAAAGATGTAGAAAGACGTACAGATGTGGACTGTTTACTGCTTGCAAATATGCACCAGACATGAAGATTTAGAAGTAAAAATATCTTTTGATGTATAACATAAAACCAGACATGTATTTCTTTCCCCTCTGCAGGTCTGCAATACAGTTCAGCAGAATGGGAAAGCTCAGTCACTGTTAACACTCCAATCAGAGGAATGTGACAGAGTCTCAAAATAAAAATCGGATACTGCCGATGTCCAGTATTTGGATCTCTTTGACCTGCGGTCTTTTCCCAAATAACTTCATGACACACATGCATTGCTGACGAAAATTGGTACACCAGATTTCTACAATTCTGATGGAGGTGGGGGAGCTGCATGCCCTCTCAATCTCCTTTCTCCTTCCACAGCATATAAGCTTTTGTGGAGAGGACCACCCTAAAGCTCAACCATATGCTTATACTTTTCCTGCACAGGCTTTTCAGAGACTGGATCTGTCCAGAAATGGAATGATTGTTCTCCTAACTTGGGGAATAATCATTCCATTTCTGGAAGTTCAGATTTTTCTTTACATACTCAAGCAATCTTCTATTCACTTCACTAAACTTTAAATGTTTAAGTACAATATTTGCATGCCTTAAGTACCACAACCAGACAAACAAACATACTTGCACACTTTGCTTTTTTTTTTTTTTTCCTTTTGCTCAAAAAGTTCCTGTATCTGATGTTAAGCACATGAAAACATGCCCTCACTAAACTGCTACAACTAATTTTGATGACAAAATACTGACATTTCAAGATGTGAAATGCTTCTACAGTATTTTGTTATCAACATTCCTATCATTTTTAAGTACTTTCCCTTTACATTAAAAAGGAAAAAAACAACAGTCCTACCACGACAGGCTAAATTGACTGATGCTCTCAACTGAACACAACAAAGGTGTTATGAACACTAACCCATGTATATTGACACACTAAACATCAATACTGATTGACAAAATCAGCGGATCTGGCAGAGTAATTTCTCAAATTTGTGTAGAACACCAACCTCAAGATACATATCTTATTTAAGTGAAACACATTTTTGTAAACATTTTCTGAAGAAAGCAATCCATACATTTACAAGACAAAAATATGAAACAGAAACACACACAGAAAAATCTTTTGGGGCATGAACAGTCAGCCTGCTGCCATAATACTAAAATGCTCTTACATATCAGTTCCTCCTGTGAAAAAACACAGGCCTACCAAATAAAATTCCTTACACTTCTTACACTCAGAAAAAATAATTGCGTTTCAGAGAGAAAGTCATCTTTTGCATCCAACAAAGACCTGATTTACGATAAAAATTGATAACACTTGACTGGGTCTTTTTTAGAACAACTATATAATTTGAGGATTGGTGATAAAGACCGAAACAAAAAGAGGGGTCAAAAAGAAAACAAAAACAATGCACAACGTTTCGACTCTTAGAGTCTTTTTCAAGTGACATGAAACGACAGTACACGCAAATTTTGTTTTTGTTTTCTTTTTGACCCCTCTTTTTGTTTCGGTCTTTATCACCAATCCTCAAATTATATAGTTGATTTACGATAGTTACTTACATGTCTTTTGAATTACAACAGTAACTGACATTTTCAAACTTCAGTGGTTTGTGTTTTAAAACAGTAGCTGCAACATCTTCAAACTTTTGTTTAAGTTGTTATAGCATTTTCTAACTTGCTTGTTGCCAGAGTCAAAAGCCTGGTCTAGGAAGCATGGGTACATAAACAACTGAAATGTTCTTGCTCTCATGTTTTCAAGTCACAGCTGTCCTCTGCATAACCAACATTCGATGCTAGTTTAGTCTTTGTTACCACTGTTCACATCTTCTCTATCACTTTGGTCCTTGTTATTGTTGTCCTCAGTAAAATCATACATACTGTATGTTTCATTTCAGTTAAAGCTATTCTCAATGAACATATACCTTGCTTGTCAGTTTGATCTTTGTTACCACTGTCTTCTGTAAAACCACAAATTCTGTCACTTCAGTCTTTAGTTACTGTTATCCTCAGTGAAACCACACATTCTGTCAGTCTAGTTTTTGTTACTATTGTCCTCGGTAAAACCACACATTCTCCACCAGTTTGGTCTTTGTTACTGTTCTCCTCTGTAAAAAAACATATATTCTGTCAGTTTGGCCTTTGTTCCCATTGTCCTCAGTAAAACCCATACATTTTTTTTGTTTGGTTTTTATTACCATTGTCCCTGTTAAAACCACAAATTCTATGCCACTTTGTTCTTTGTCACTGTTATCCCTGTAAAACATATATTCTCCTTTAGTTAGGCGGGTCTTTGTTTTTTGGTGGGTCTTCGTTTTTATTACCACTGACATACACAAAACTATACATTGTCAGTAATGTCCATACCAAAGTCCTGTGTAAAAATTAAACATACTGCATTACTTTCATCTTTATCACTGTTGTTTTTGGTAAAGACATGAATCTACAAGTCTGGTCTCTTATGCCACTGTTCTTCTAGATGAAACCATACATTCTCTGCCTATATGGTCCTTGTTGCCACTGCTCCAAGAGGAAACTTGTTCTCTGTCAGATTGAAAATGCCAGATTGGCCTTTTCATCATTTTTCTCTGCAGCACCACACATTCTAAATTAAGTTTCATTTTTGTGACAGTTGTCTGCAGTGAAACTACAAATCCACTGCCAGCTCGGCCTTTCACCATTGTCCTCAGTGAAAGCATACACATTCCAAGTCAGTGGTCATTTTGCTACCACAGCTCTCACTGAAACTACACATTCCCTGTCACCGACATCTTTGTTTTAATGGCCCTACATGATGCTGTTGTTGTTGTTGTGATTGTTGTTGTACCCTGGGCTAAAAGACTCCAGGGATAATCCAAACAACCGAAGTACTTGAACGTTATGGTACAAATGCATCAGGTGGGGATGAGAACATCACGTGTGTGTGACCGTTTCTGATTACCCGCGCACATGGGCAGCCACACTCCAACTTTGGGGGGAGGTCCTACATGATAACTGATGCGACATGTTCTATACCATATTGGTTTTTGTTTACTGTTGTCCTCTGTGAAATCACACATCTTTTCTTTTGTCTTTTTGACTATTCATTTCAAGCCTCAGAATATTAAGAGAACCTAGCCTGGATAAATTCCAGACTTTTCAACACTCCTCCTGTGCTTGCTCTATTATACAGAGTGTGGCAACAGTTTGAAACTTCTAAATCTTTCGCTTCTGTTCAAATTGTGAATGAAATACAGTGACTTACGACATTTAAAAATCAAACTATTGAATTTTCAAACTCTATTTGAAGTGATTGTTATCACATGCATTCAATCAAAAGACTTGCATTGCATAACTTACATATAAAGGACTACACAAAAATCAAAAGGTTGTAAATAAGACAACAGAGTTTCCACTAAAACATACACCATTTAAACGTAACATACATTGCAAAATTTTGTTGTAATCAGTAGATCACTGGTGTCAGATGAAGGGGGAAAAAAAACAATAATGACAATAAAATTGCTATGATTAAAATGTCATGACTAATCCACCAAATGCCAAAGAATTGTCAAAGAAAAAAATGACATTTAAAAAGAACGATACCACTGAAAACAGACCAACCATTGCCAAAGAAAAAAAATGACATTAAAAAGAACGATACCACTGAAAACAGACCAACCATTGTCAAAGAAAAAAATGACATTAAAAAGAACGATACCACTGAAAACCGACCAACCATTGTCAAAGAAAAAAATGACATTAAAAAGAACGATACCACTGAAAACAGACCAACTAGGTAAAATCAGCCTGTTATGAGGTCCACTGTGAGAAGGAAACAGATGACGAAACAAGTCTGGACACTGTCATGTAACCATGATAGATTTTACAAGCAATACAAGAAATCTACAGTTGTCATGAACTCAGTGCTGAATCCTGAAACCCTTTGTCAGTATCAACTGCTTCAGATTTATAATACAGCATTCTAACTTTTCTGTGATTAATGACCATGTTTTCATAATCTAGTGAGCTTGTTTATAAATATGTAACCATTTTTTCTTCTTAGTGAGATCTATGCATAGAGATACAGAGCAAAAACTGTACAAAGCTTTTGGCCCAATGTTTTAGCATAAGCTAGGAATGTCGAGGAATGTGGAAGGGGCAGTAGCCTGACCAGATACATTCAATGTTTGTCTCACAAGCAGTATATAGTTCTTCACAGATCTTGCCATCACTGTCACCCCCCCCTCCCCCCCTTTTTCCCTCCCCACCACCTCCCATTTACAATTTCAATTATTCACATGGTTTTCATCTGGATAGCAAATCGTTTTGAAACTGACACTTTATTTCCACCAAAAGAGGAATAAAGATACCAACTGAAAACATAAGACATTACAGCACATCGTGTACACTCGCATGACACATATCTGACGCATGACTAAGACTTTTCTAAACCATTACAGTGGATAGAACTCCTTCAATTTCATGGTTCCAATAATATTTCAATGTGTAGTAAATATTTGCACAAAAGAGAAAGTTCCAATACCAGAATTTACTAAATAATCTACCCAGCTGACATTTTTCCTGCAACATCATTTGATGTGCAGTTGAAGATTCTGTTGACCATGCTTCGTTACGGACTCGGCCGCCTTTACTCCAACGGTGGTTTTTCTGGCAATGCACCTGCATCCACCTCATCATTCCCATCAGGTTCCTCTGCCGGTGCCGACGGCTGCCGAGGGAGACCATTCGGACGGCCACGTTTGTTCAAGTCTTCTGTGAAACATTTCCAAAGTTCCTTGACCAGTTCCAAGCAAAGAAGGCTGCTTGTGTTTTTGGCTACCATCCTCAAGATGAACACCCCGTCCCGACGCAAGTACTTGTGGACAAACTGGTTGACAATGCTCGGGTCCTGAGTGTCAATGCCCATCATCTTGATGTATCGAAGAAGAAAGCGCTCATTGCGGGATGGTAAGAGGTCATCCAGGATCCACAGGAAGAGGTTGATGATGTTGGCGGCCAGCAAGCCGATCATCCAGAACCACAGCAGAAGGTACATCTTCTCCAGAAACAGATTGACAGACAAGACACACTGCACGGAGAAGGTCTGCACGTTGGCCATCTGGCGGATCTTGTAGTCGCACAGTCCAATCCTGGGGAAGGTATAGTGGTCTTGCCAGCGCCCTGTCTTGGTGAAGGCGGTCATAGCATCAACACCGAAGTTCCAGTAGTTCAGGCCAGAAAGGCTGACAACATAAAGAACTGACCCAAAATATTGGCAACATACAATATTTTGATAAACATGTACAGTCCAGTCAGGTAGGTGCCGGTGCGTTTCCCAAAGCAGAAGAAAATGCGAGAGACCTTCTCACGAAACTGAGTAAGAGCGTTATACTTGTACATTGAGTATGTCTCCAGCCATCTGTGCATGAAAGGCAGCAGCATGGGACAGCTTCTCCTGACGCTTTTCAGGGGTCAGCAGGGAGGTTTCCTGTGTGATGCCCACCACCTTGGCCACGTTGAGCCCAGAATATCCTTTGAGCTCTTTCCAGAACAGATTGGGGAGTTTAAACAAGAGAGCCTGCAGCAGGAACATCACGGTCACCCATCTGAAAAAACAACACACCCAATAATGTCAGCATGGTAATGACACCTTAATGAACATGCATACGCAATACATCCATTTAATGTCAGTATGATAATGACATTTTTTTCACCTTAACGAACATACCTATTTTCCAGGCATCACACCCATTCAATGTCAGCAAGGCAATAACACATTAATTTATAATTTACGAACATGCCTATTTTTCCAGGTAACACACCATTCAATGTCAGTATGGTAGTAACATCCCCTATCCCACCCCTAATCCCCCAAAAAAAAACTACATTGGGAAATTTTAAAAAAGAACGGTGATAAATTCCGTAAGACAATACAAACAAACACGTTACTGACTACCCTGTAATCTGTTTGTCTGTATTGTCTTGCAGAACGAACTTTTTTTTTTTCACTTCAATTTCTGCCTTCAGTCACCTCACTTAGGAACTAAACTGGGAAAGCAGAGGCTAACTTCGCCCAAATCCCTAGATTGGATAGCCAGAGTAGCCACCCTTAGTGCATTCACAGCATTGCACTATATCAGAACTAGCTTAGTTTTCCCACCTTTTCCTGATTCAGAGGGTAAGGGCGTCCTAACATTAAGACTGGTAAAATGTCATAAATCCGAGAGATCTGGAATGGGGAAGTATGCACTGAAGAGGTCAGGACTCACAGTCGAATCTTTGGAAATGATGCAAGTACGTGACATGTGCATCATGTCCATGGCATATTCTGAAGAGGAAATGTAAAGATTCAGTCAGCTGAAGCTGATAAGTGATCTCCATTTTCTGTTTTTTCTAGGGTATGAGAAAAAAAATGGCAACAAATCCTGGAAGACAGACAGAGAAGGCACCTCTGTAATCACACCTTTCTGAAGAAGAAAATTTACCTCCTCCACTGGAACTGCAACTTTTGTGGCATCTGAAGGAATCTTGTGCCAAACCGGAGATGACGTCAACGGGAGGACAGGGTCTAAAAGGAAATCTTCAGCCCTTCCTTTATCACTGATAGAAACAACTTGCAAACTTGATGGCCTCCCACTGTGGATAAAAAAAAAGCCTAAAGGCACTCCCACCCACCCACTCCCACCCCCCTCCCCCTACAGGAATCAACTTCAGAGAAAGAAGATAGTCATTGTCTTTGACTCCAGCCCCTGAAACTGCCTCTACTTAATGGCTGGGAGCAGACAATTCGGAAATTGGAAAGTAAAATAAAATGTACTTAGTTAATATCCATTATGTGTATCTTTTTACACATTCAGGTCAAACAGCAAACCATGACACGCCTTTTTGAAGAAGAAGAAAAAAAAAAAGGACAAGGCAACAATATTTCAGTGCAAAAATGCCTGTTACTGCCTTGGAATTGGTCATACATAAAGAACCACCACCTTCACTTTGATGTTAAAAGAATCATCCTTACTTTGTTTTATAAAATGCTGAACAGATTCAGCCCCTTTCTATGCATATTTACCTCATTCTTACATTCAGCCGCTTCAGTTTTATTATCAGACATTACTTAATGAGTAATCTTATAATTTCTTATTAACTCCCTGAAGTTCTTTCTCTTGAGTTTTGATCATCACCAGTGATTGAAAGCTTTTTGTGTGGAAATTATCACATCTGAAAACATCTTTTTTTGTTTTTAATGGGGTAGTTTACTAAAACAAATCAAAACAAATGCATTCACACACACACACACACACACACACACACACACACACACACACACACACACACTATCATTTGAGATTTCAGTATTGTTGCTAAGTTACTGCTAAAGTAATGTGAAAAACTCAAAAAGTGTTCAAAATGAAACAGGTAATTCCCATGCGATCAAGACATAAAAAAAGGGTAAAATTTTTTTAAAAGGTTTCCTACGTGTCTCACATGATCACCACATCTCTCTTAAAAACTTTTGTGACATGACATTATAACAATATTCAAGACAATACAATACCCATTGCTGCTCTAGCCCATCAACTCACCGATAGAAGCTGATGTCCACATCCCATCGATCCTCCTCCTCGAAGGGAATGGCATCAGAAAAGGGTACATAGTACATGTGACTGATCCAGCAATAATTGTTGGCATACTTCTGGTACATGCCCTTCTTGTACTGTGCTGGCAGCCAGCAGCGGATGGGAACACCCACAAACTGCTTGGCGCCAGTGGCCATGGCTAGGCCCGTCAACAGCCCCACGGTGGCCCAGTGGGTTCAACTGGTCTATGACATCATCGTCACGCACCTTGTTGCGGGCGGCTATGTTTAGCAAAGCTGAGAAGCGTACTGCTCAGTCTGCAATGAAATTAATCAAACCATTGATCGTTTATGTTCCACCAAATCTACCTACTATCTGCAAGGTCCAAGTCTGTAAAACACTTTTATGCATATGTCTTGTGATGTGACGGAAATCTTGAAGCTTTCAGGATCCTGTCATTGGTCTAAGGCACCAGATGATTTCATACAATTACTTCTGATAGAGAGAGAGAGAGAGAGAGAGAGAGAGAGAGAGAGAGAGAGAGAGAGAGAGAGAGAGAGAGAGAGAGAGAATGCAACGTTAATGGTTAATGGTATACAACAATTTCATTCATTAAACCTTAGGTACAGTTATAACTACCAATCACTGGTATTACTCTTGAAACTGACATATAATGCTACTAGTAATACTTATCAATCACTAACACTACCCTTGAAACTGACATAGAATGATATCTGAAACATAGAAATGGAAAGACAGATAGTTCAAAGCCAGAACAACAGTAAAGCTGTACCAATCAAAAATTTGTTTCCAGTGTGACGAACATCTCACCACTTTTAATGTTGGAATAACACAACCATATTGAGTACAGAACCATCTGTATTGGACTTGGCATGCTTCGGTGTGTTGCGTGCATGCGTGCAAGTATCACCAGTGTGAACTGTATGAGTCAAAAGCTATTCAGAAACACAAGCACATTTTAGGAAATGTCTTCCTCAGTTCCTGTGTGAACACGAAGGAAATTCCGTCTGAGCATGGTAAAACGGGTGAAAAATACTGTAAATGAACGGCAGTTGATCTGGGGGAGTAATGGGCTATGTTTCATCAGAAAGTGATACAGGGTTGCTTTCTCCATGACAGCAACTGAGTGAACTGGAATGGCTAGCTCTAGTCAACGGTTCACTTCTACAAAAATCTATTTAATGTTTCTGTCTGGTTCTTAGCACTTTGGTGGTGAATGATTCTCATGCACTGTCAGAAAATCTTTTTCACTTGTTTCTCTTTGCACAAAGATAAAGGCAAGTTGTCCACAATTTTGTTTACTTCTGATATCAGTACTTTATCCAACTAGTTACTACGACTATACATTATACTCAAGGTTTACTACTGGTAAAACAAATCAAAAGACTTCAAACACCCCTAAGGTGTTTTTTTGGCCAATCAACTTTTGAGTTTCAAAATTATTCATTACACACTGGACCCACTCACCAAAATGCTAGCAATATAATCAAAAATATCAAGTGCCTGCTTGTAATGAATTCTGGCAGTCAGGGTCAAGGTGAAAGAAATCTACTATCATCTGGACGGGCAGCCTGGGGCGTCATGAACTGTAAAGGAATGCCTGCTGCTGAGCTGTGTGAGGTTCATGAATGCAGACGGTCTGAATGAAATGGGGGTATGAAGCAAGATCTCTGTATGTGTTCACTGTATGTCTTCAGCCATGTCCTGTAACCTGTACATGATTACTAGCCATAATTATCAGCATACATTAGCACACACACACACATGCGCGTGCGTGCACGCGCATGCACACACACACAACCCTTACAGCTTACAATACCCCTATATATAAATTACAATTAAAAAACCTTGAAAATTGCCAAACCACAAGATCTGGTGTCCACTTGTGATATATTTACATATGCATACAATGGCATGCAGCATCGTTTCATTACACCCCTTCATGTAATGTAAAAACACCTGACACTGACCCCCAAACAATGAGATTTGATATCTACAAAGATAATTCTTACGCAAAAATGTGCGTCTCTGATGAATAAACCTTCCATCTGATGCACTGATTTTCTCCTGTATGCATTACAACTCTGAGCAGCGCATCATGCAAAAGGGCTTACATCTTATCCGCCACAATTGCTGTTAAAAACATAAATTTCCTCGATGATTTTGAACGTTCTGAATTGATGAAACAGCAGAACACTTCAGCTTGAAACATTCTCTACTGATAAACCAACAAGCGTCATCAAAATAGACTATGCCTATCTAGTCTTTGACTGGACCACAAGATCATGTGATTCAGTTACGTGGGTCAGGGGAAAAGCATGCAAAAACCGTAGGAATTTCAGCTTTCAGAATCAAAATCTGATGCTCAGCTGTGGCTTGTGGGTGATAATCCAGTGAATTGAACAAAAGTCGAACAATCAATGCAACATGACCATTTTGGATAATTAAAATGGCTCCGTTCTGGACATACAAATATGTTGCTCACAGAGCAAGAATGGCCAGTCTAGTTTCGTCGCAGGTTCCAATAGGATTCCATTGTATGGCAATTGGAATTTGGTCATACAATGGAATATTTCAACATTGAAGGAAATGGGTAGTGTAGTGGAAATTCTGTGATGATAATCGAAGAGGACATCCCACAAATCAAGTTTCACTCTTAAAATCCTAACAGTGTAGTACTCATATTTACTCATGTCAGCTGATAACACTTTAAAAAACATTGGAACATGAATGAAAATGGATCATACTTAGCACTGTCTAGAAAGTGTTATTAACTTTATTATAAATACCTCTTTTCTAATATACTGCTGTCTCTAGTATTATAAACAACTCTTTCTAATGTATTTCTATCTTTTTCTCTGTGCATTTTATGTGTGTGAGCCAGTGAAAGCATGCTCGTGTGTGTGTGTGTGTGTGTGTGTGTGTGTGTGTGTGTGTGTGTGTGTGTGTGTGTGTGTGTGTGTGTGTGTGTGTGTGTGTGTGTGTGTGTGTGCGCGCGCACGCGCGTGTGTGCACGTGTGTTTTCACTAAAATTTTGAGCAGTTGTTAATGGTGATGCCCTAAATCTTTTTGTGACCTCCTGAACTTTTGGAAGTGAGTTTTTCATACGACTCTGACCCCCTAATTTTTAGGAAATAATCATCACTGTTATCTGACTGTAATAATATATAAGGTTTAAAATCATTTGCAACATTATTTCAGTAAACCTCTATAATATAAACATCCTGGCACTGACTAAAAATGAGATCTGGTGCTTAACTGTATCCATAAACATAATGCCTTGTATCATTATTTAAACACAGTTCATACCTTACTAGTAATATGATGTAAAAACCCCCGACACTAACCTAACAAGAAGATTTGGTGTTAAGTAAAAAAAAAAAACCACACACATGCATACAAATAACAAAGCCTTGCAACACTGAAAAATTATTTCAGAATATTTTAGCCATTATGCTTTACTTACATTTTAGCCATGCTGGCTGAACAAGTTCTTCTCTTCACACCAGTCTGAAAGTCGAGTTAACCTGAAATTGAAGGAAACTCAAATCAGCATTTACATTCAGATCATTACACTGATGACTAAATGATTTTCTTGTGACTGAAACTAGTGAAAGAAAGGACCTTCGTGCATGGACAAGGGGAGGGGGAAGAGGGCAGAAGGGCAGAAGGACAGTGGGAGTAAAAACCAATTGGAGGATGAATGGTGGGTTGGTGGGATGAGAAGGAAAGTGATAAAAATATGTGACATTTCACAATATGTTTTGTTATCAATCATCATCTACACAACTCCTCTTTTGTCCTCTATACAATTCTTTAAATATTTGGCATCATACTAACCATCAACCTAAGGATGGTTCCCAAACATTGCCAGGAACAACAAACGCTGACGTAGCTGTTCCATTTTTAAAACTAAAGGAAATATGAATCAAGCTGGGAAAATTGTTCTGAAACAATAATATATAGCTTCTCCCTCTAATGGTAATTATATATAGTTTTTTTCTCATATCCCCCACTTCCCATGTCAAACTCAAGTATCCTTGTTTATTCTGCGCTCTCTGACATTTCTGCCAGGTGACTTGGTGTTGTAAGCTGCATTTGTTGGAGTTATCACCCTGTAATTATTTAATCATGGGAGCAAGAGTTACTTTTTACCTGCCTGTTATTACTGTGTTATTTTCCCCTGCTTTACTTAACTTTTTTTTCATACCAAACATGCCAAGGTTACCTGTATTTGATACTATTTGATCCCTGTATTCATCTGACTATACTCAAGATCTTGAATTAATTTAATATTAATTTGTTTTTGATCATTTCTCCAGTTACTGTTGCTGTGTAGATGTGTAAGGTACAGGGTATATAGGCAAGCTTGGAATATAATTTGTATGAGGTATCTCTCTTTTTGTTCTGTGTGTTGATGTTTCTGCTATGTGTTTGATGTCATAAGTAGCATTTTTTTTTGTTCAGTTATGGGCATGTAATTATTTCATCAAGGCAGTAAGAGTTACCTTGCTGTTAAGTTGTTTGTGTCTTGTCCTATCCATTTTTCACAAAGTTACATAAGGCAACTTTTTATGACCAAGCTGCATCCAATTATATTCCCTGATGGGCTTACTACTGGAATGATTTAAAGCCCACACATTTCCACCTTATAGCTCATTCAGTGCTCACTTCAGCACTGTGAAAATGACTTACTGTTCATGGGGGCTAACTCTGGGCACTGTGACACTCTATATTCCAAACCACATTTTCTCTATCTTTTCTGAAGTATTAACCATTATCATTTTGATGATTCAACTGCCAAAGAAAATCAAATTAAGTTGTTGCTGGGGCAATGGTTAATCAGGATATGAGGAAGTCCTGCTAACCAAGACTCCTCTATGATCAAACAACTGGAAACAGCACTCGACAAAGGACAAATTAAGTCACCAGCTGTGAACAGCAGCCGCAGATTGTGAAGTCAAACATCAACTGATCAGGCCAGTAAAATGAGATTCTTTTAAGTTGAAAATGTACTCTGAAGTAAAAAGGTGTCCCTTTGAAAAAGCATTTTCCTTTACTTCAGTTCTTCATAACTTGCCAGCAACAACCCATTCTCCCTGCTCCTCTTTCACACCCTCCTCTCCTCACTCGTAGTATACAGGCAGTAAAAACACCCTTTTTCTGAATCATCCTGACAGTCAGGGTTTGTCTTGTAATTTTCAAAACATCTGACTGATTTTCTGTGAACAAAGACATGTGTCCACGCTTCAGCAAACATTTTCAGATGAAAAGAATGTAGGGCTAAAAGAAGGCTGCCAAGTTTCCAATATAAACTCTCCTTGGAACCAGTTTGCTGAAGAGATCATTAAAACCCCCATCTCTTCAGTTTGGAACCAGTTTGCTAAAGAGATCATTCAAAATTTGGAACCAGTTTGCTGAAGAGATCATCCCTCGCCAGCCCCCCCCCCCCCCCCCCCCACCCCCAGTTAAAATTGCTCATCCCCACTCCCACTCTACCATCCCTGTTCTCCTCCCCCTACCTACCATTCTCTCTTTCCCACCCTCCTCTGACCTCTCTGTGTGTAGTTTGGTTTTTTTTTTTGTTTGTAAGTTTCCTTCTGTTTTACTATCCCCCATCTCATTAGTGCTTTTATGAATAGTTTTGCTTATCATTGTAGAATTAGATTACCATGTTGCTATGTTGAATTGTCAGTATGAATGATATGTGTGCTGAAATAATGTATCCATGACAAGGACAGATTGTAAGACTAGGCTTTGGCCTAAAATCTCCATCCTTGTGTTTTAAAGATCAATCAATCAATCAATCAATCCCCTTCCACTCTCCCCCATCTACCACAAATCAATCATATTCTTCGTTCCGCTCTAGTTTTCCGTTGTTAAGCAGTTTCAGCAACGTACTGATCCAGATCCAGTTCGTTCCTCAAAAGACTCACATTTTCTATGCATACTAAATCTGCTACGGAAAGATGTAAGAAATGTCAACACTTCCGACTGTGGTGTCGACTGTCGAGGCTGCGTCGGGGTTTACGGACTTCACCTGAACCAGAGAACTCACATTTTCGCACTGCATGGCAATCAGTACTAGGTCTATTCTATGCGATGGAAATTTTATTGATTAAGGTCCTATTGATCAGAAAAAAGCCCAACAAAACAAAAGAACGGATGAACGGATGGCAGGGGAAAAGAGGAAAAATGAAAGAAAAAAAAAAGTAAAAAAAAAAATGAGGAGCTGTCTGATTACTAACGAACTGAATTTTCCAATACCAATGTTCAAACGTAGAGGTTTGAAGATAATAACTTTCTAATTCAATTGGTCAATCATAATACTCACAATTCTGAACACACAGTGTTGTAAGGAATTTCACCTCCAAACTTTCACAAGTTTCGTCCCCACACCTCTCACGAAAACAGGATTTGCGACACTAGCATGTATGAGCATGCGCACGAGGCCAGCCCACGCGACATATCATTCTTGTTTTGTTAGTTCATTGTCCTTCGCCACCTAAAAATTCCACAGCTGTCAATACGACTGTATTGTGCCCAAATATGTCGCGCTTTATTTTTTAACCGTCTGCAGCTTCATTTGTTATTTTCAATACACTACATGAAA